>DF357393.1:134613-167123 GCA_000787875.1 Solanum virginianum | reverse complement strand
TATCTTTCCAAATGACAAAATGTTTAGCTATAATAGTCTCTTCTATTGCTATCGCATTGGGAATTACTGAAAAGTGTTGAAAGTCTGGTTCTATTCCCTGTTTTGTGTGTTATGTTTAGAGTTAACCGCTGCTGTTGAGTTATAGTTACTGTATACTACCCATTTTTTCCCAGAATATGAATAAGAGGAAACACTTTACTGTTTTGTTTTTTTTCTTTAATCAATGATACTATATGAACATAGCAGATGGCAAATTGTGAAAGGTAACTATGATTCTAAATCGCCAAAGAAAGGAAAAACAAAAGAGGACCTAATATTAAAAACAAAGTAAAGATTAACGCTGCATGTGATGCTGAAGTAACAGTGAGTGGAACTTACGCAACATAGCAACAAGGTCTGTTGAAGAGACCTACTTCTTGATGTGTTGTTTTATGGCTTCAAAGTGCCTAAAGTTTTAGAAAGAGGTGCTCTATTATACTAATCAGATGTAGAAACCTAATGCACAAATGATATCCAAAAAGCCAGATCAACTCCAACTGTGAAGGTGCCTAAAGTTTTAGAAAGGAGTGCTGTGTTATACTGATCAGATGTAGAAAACTAATGCACAAATGATATCCAGAAAGCCAGATCAACTCCAGTTGTGAAGGGAGGAGAGACCAAAAAGAAGTGCATCAATACTTTGTAGCCAACTCTTTTGCAAGTCTAAAGAGTTGTTGTTTAGAATCGCTTTGAAATCAGTTTTGACATACTCAGTAGAAATTTCTACAATCTAGGTTAAGTATGTTCCTCCTAAGTCGGGCTAGTTCGAGTTTTCATTAGCCGTGGGACCCGCAACACCCTTTTATGCAAATTTTGGTAACTTTAAAAGTGTTTGGGAATAAATATTGTTTGATTCCAAATATGAATATTTTACTTAGGTTTGGGATTTGTGGTGATGACTTTGTCCATATGACCTACTCCGGAGTTAGGCTGTTTGATGGTGGGTTCGGGGACGGCAGTACATAACGGCTCACTTGTCCGTTATGTGGTATTTGATGCTATGTTACACTGGGTGAGTATGGGGATGGCAATACGTAACACCCAACTCATACTAGCTGCTCCTGTATTATGATAGGTGTGTACGGGGAGGGCGATACGTAATGCTTGACTCACCTTTGCACTGTCATCCCTAAATGTGGGTCGCTAAAAGTATATAAAGATGACTTAGTGTTTTGTCGCTAAAAAGGTTAATTAACTACAAAAATAAAAATCATCCCCAAATACATGAACATTTGTGACGTATCCATTTGTGTATGATGATATGTGAGGCAGGGATGGCGATACGTAATGCCTGGCTCACATACGCTATTTCTGTATGATTGTATGATGATATGTGAGGCAGAGATGGCGATACATAACACCTGGCTCACGTATCCTATGGTTGATATGTTAGAAAAGTAAATGTTTGTTATTTGAATCTAAACCTTGAACGGAGACATTTTGATAATTATTTGTGATTTGAATCTGAACCTTGAACAGAGACATTTTGATAATTTGGATATATACTTGCTCTCTGTACTTTTGTTTCAGTTATCCCTCAATTTCATGCATTGGGAAGTAGGTATGTAATATTTTGGGTATGCATTTACCGTTATACTTTGGCCTTGCTTGCTATACACCTCATGATCTGGTAAGTAAGTACTTTGATATTTCGACTATGCATTTAACCATTGTACTTTTGTTTTAATGATTATCCTGATATATATATACTTTGTACTTTCTGCTTTACATATTCGGTACGTATTTCGTACTGACCCCCCTTTTGCTTCGGGGGCTGCGTTTCATCCCCGCAGGTACAAACGCACAGAGTAACGAGCCACCAACTTAGGATCCCTATCTACCTTTTGAAGAGCTCCTTTGCTTCGAAGAAGCTATTTGGTATATATGTTCACTTCTTTATTTTGTATTATGTCCAGTTGAGGTTACGATGGGGCCCTGTCCCATCTTTTGATTCTGTTAGTCTGTATAGAGGTCTGTGGATGCTTGTGTGTATGGGATGTGGTCGTTTGTATGATTCTGTATGTATATTATGTACATTGGGTTGTTTAACCGCAGCGGTGACCTTGTCGGCCCGCATGGCTATATATGTGCTATTGATTGGACGTTTCTGTATGCAGATGGGTAGTCGGTAAAACAGAGGAAACTTTGCCAAAATATCTGTAAATAAGTTAGTTATTATAACTAGAATTTGGCTTAGTTTGTATGTTTGGGCGCCCTACTTGGGCACTAGTCACGGCTCATAGGATTGGGTCGTGACAGCCGTAACACCATTCAACTCATAAGACATGCATTGGACCTTCAGTTCTTCAAGAAACCCTAGCCGATCATTTTATCAAACACTTGGTGTGTGTGTAATGGGGATAAAACTATCTCATTCTTTGGACCTTCATTTCCACAATAAACCCTAGCTCGACATTTTATCAAACACTTAGAGGGTGTAATAGGGGTAAGAGACCATGCAATTTAGAGATGAAATCATGCAAGAAAATCTGTAGTAAAACCATCAATCAATACCATGCAACACCCCCAAGATATTCACATCAAAAACCGTCATCAAATCCAACATTAGATCCAAGATTTAGAGATCAAAACATGCTAAAACAACCATACTTTCATGAACTAAAATCATTGTGCAGTAAATTTCTCAATATAAAAGACCCACATGTAAAATCAACTTTAAATCTTGCAATATTAGTAAAAAGAGGGTTTAGGCACCATGGGTGGAAGGATCCAATGGTTCAACGCCACATACCTTAGCTTTCGTGAAGTTCTTGAAGAAGACTTTAATGGAGATTTGAAGCTTGGATGAGATCCTTGAAGAAATCTTTGAGATTGGCCTTGAGTTTTGGGACTTGAATTTAGGGTGAAATATGAGTCTAAGTGTTTGAGAGGATATTGGGGAATATGGAGGATGATATGAGGGTGAAATAAGGTAAAGTATAGGAAAAAACATATATGGGAACCCTTGAGCCCAATACTTGAAAGTCTTGGACCGAAATCCAAAAAACAGGGCCAAAATAACACTGGTCTGCGTTGCCGTGCTCACTGGAAATCATCATTTTCTGCATAAACGAGTTCTACGAAAATGGGCATAAATCCTTCATCCGAACTTGAAATGAGGTGAAACAAAGTGTGTTGGAAAGCTAATTCAAAGGGATTTAAGATGGTAAATCATGATCCATTAAATTCTTTATGTGCTAAGAGATATGCCCCTTCAAAGTTGACCCACCTAAATAGCATTTTTTGCAATTTTTTGGATTTTGATAGGGTTGCTCTAAAATTCGAGTTAGACCCATTTCCCACTCAAGTTGACCCCCTAAACAAATGACAAACAAATTTTTAGATATATGGAAATAATTTCGTCACTTATAAATGATATTTCGTCACTAAAAATCTTGTGTGACGAAAAATTTCTTCACACTGTCATCCCTAAATGTGGGTCGCTAAAAGTATATAAAGATGACTTAGTGTTTTGTCGCTAAAAAGGTTAATTAACTACAAAAATAAAAATCATCCCCAAATACATGAACATTTGTGACGTATCCATTTGTCATAAAAGTCTATTTTTTTAGTTAATTATATGATTTTTCACTAAAAAAGTTATTATCACTGAGAAAACTATATCTTCATTAATTATTTAGTTCAATCAGTGACAACACTAATTTTCTCTAAATTATATGCATTTCACAGTTAAATATTGTAATTTCGTCACTAATAACTGCCTTTTAGGTACAAAAAAAATTTCGTCGTTAGATGTATAAATTAGAGACAAATTTATTATTATAAAAAGGTTAATAATTTGTCGTTAAATGCATAGATTAGAGACAAATTAATATTATAAAAAGGTTAATAATTTAGTAGTTAAATCTATCATTCGTCACTAAAAGTACTGCTTTCACCACGAACATGTAATTGTCACTATAACTTATCACGATTAGTGACAAGTACAATTGTCACAAAATAAAAAATATCTCATATTTAATAAAAAGGGGGTATTTATGAGACAAATATAATTTTTGTCACTAAATGTAATCCAACTTATGACAAACTTATTTATTTCGTGACAAAAATATTTGTCTTGAAAAGTTAAATTTAATCGTTGCTAAAAGTTACTACTTTTGTCACTAATTGCAAACATTGATGGCATTTAATTATTTTATATTGATACTAGATGTAATATGCCCCTGCAAGCACAGGCCCAATAAATTGAAATTATATATATGTAGTAAAATTCATTCTTCCAGAAAATGTTAGTTCATAAGATCCAAATGAAACTTAAAATTGGCAAAAAAAAAAATTATTTAAAGCCAGAAAAAATTAAAACAAGAAAATTAAGAATGTGCCTTATAAAAAATTATTTACAGGTAACACACAACTTCAATGATTCAAGTTCCTTGGGTCATCATATTTCCTAACAGTCTGCATATAGACAACATTCCATACCAATAGTTCCATGACTTGAACAATATTCATGTTTTTCAACTACATAATAAGAGATAGGACAATAATAAATTTTCTTAAGAAAGTCAATAGTCGCTTACATAAAATTCCAGGCTAATTGTTCTTCTGAATACCCAAGTTACGTTGAGAAGTCTTACTCATCTTCTTCTATTTCTCTTTTAGAGCTCTTAGCTTCATCATAGTCTGCCTTTCGATTGAAGTTGAATGGGTCCCATAACATTTCCACTCTTTCATTGTGTCAGGCCCTGAGTTCACACCCTAAGCATGGCTGGTACCCAGAACCATTTTTGGTTCCGAGCGAACCACTTGGTCTGACTACTTACTCAGCGGAAGATTGAAATAATAAGTGAAAGGTATAGATATAATAAGTTGAGAATACTAGCATGTTTGACTAAACTTAATAGAGAAATATCTCAAAATATCTCAATAACAATTAAAAAAGGATATCTGAAACACTTGTCACATAGTCTAGGGAACCTCTAGCTAGAATAATCTATAGCAACTACCAGGAGAGGCCAATGGTAGCCACAACTGAAAGAAATACTAAAAGAGAAATATGGATAAAAACTTCAAAAGCCTTTGACTGAGAAAATGCCTCACTAATAGCTGGATGAATGTCTGGTACTCAATGGAGCGCCTGTTGAGGGACTCTGTTACCTGCGTATGTATCATAAAATTATGTAGGTCCTAATGACTTCAGTAGGTGAAATGTATGGTTTGTAAAATTTTCAAAACGGAAACTCAGGATAAGGTTATGTGTTTAAAGTAACTAAAATATATCTTAAAATAAAGTAGCATAAGTAACAATTGCAGTACATGATGAAATTCGAACATATGTTGAAAGTTTGTATGCAAAAATTAACTTGCTTTAACTTGGGGACTTTCTATAACCGACAATTACCACTATGAGCATTCATGAGGATACAGTGTCTTGCCTATGCTGCCAGAGCCGTCTCATACTTTGCTGGTGTAAGGAATGAAAACTAGGTGAGTGGATCCATCCCAAACTGGGCTATCTCAGTGGCAAGGAGGAGTTGTACTTTTGGTATAATCCTATCCTAAGTTTGCTATGTAGTTTATGAGTTCAAGTTTTTATTACTCTCACTCATATTGGTGCTCAGTACTACTTCCAAAGTAACTTTTATAATGCTCATAACTTAAAGAGTAAGAGTTCTCAAAGTTTCTTTTTGATCTTTTGGGACTTATCCCAACTTAGCTATTCTTATATTTTTCTCAACTTTTTTCTTTCTTTGACTGAAAATGTTATCCTTCCAAGTATCTCAAAAACATAACTGTGTTACTCAGCTATCTTGTAAAAACAAAGTTTTAAATACTTCTTAGACTTAAACTCAAACTGTGAACTTTATAACTTTTCATGAAATAGATATAGGGTTCACATAATTTCAACCATAGTTGTAAATCTTGTCTTGATATCTTAATTCAATAATAAAATAAACAAGAGTCGTGATCCTTATCAAGAAAATATGCGTGAACAGTATTTTGATGAAGTTTGCTAGTAAGGGATGAAATTTTGATCTCAATTTGTAATTGTGATCTTGAGTGGAAGCTAGTGATTAAAGATTCTAAAGTAATAGTAGAATAACTTTTGGAGGGCCTTATATACCTTGGGAATCAACTTCTTGGAATAATTGGGGAGAATTCTTGAAAGCCCTAACTTTGCTTTTTGAATAAACGCTTGAATTCTTGGAATGTTTTAACATTAATATGGTTAATCGTATATTTACGGGCGTAATTAACTTTGCTTTTTGAATAAACGCTTGAATTCATGGAATGTTTTAATGTTAATATGGTTAATAGTATATTTAAGGGTTTAATCGGGTGAAAAACGACATACTTTAGGCTTATGAAGGGTGAGAAAAGTTGGGACTGCCCTTTCTTAGAATAAAAGAAGAAAATTTCACCCCGTACACCATGTTTGCGTCGCGCCTGGGGCGTGGACATGTCTATTTTGCTCAAATTAGTGATTTCTAATTTCCTGTCGAAAATTTAAAAAAACTTAAGCGTGAGTCAGCATCCTAGGTGCATCGTTCTTGGGTACGCACCCTCACTGTCCCGGAATTAATTAGCAAAAATTATTTTCCAACTCGGTTGCTCTAAAATCGGGTCAAGATCATTTTTCGACTCAGTTGTTCGTGTTAATTGCAAATCCGGTCTTGGATTCACAAATGGAGCATTGGAAGATGGGTTATGCACATGTCTCCTTTCTAGGGGTATTTTGGTAATATCACTAGGTGTCACACATTAGAACCTGTGTCGAACCACCAATTTTCATACTTGAAGTATTACTTTGTAGTATCCAAATCTTCACATTGTAGCATTATAGGTGAGTGGTCAGAAGTCAAGTACTAGAAAGATAATTGTTCACACTTTTTGATGCATTTATTAAAAAATAAAGTTGGTGGAAATGAGCTTAAAAACTTAATCAAGGAAAGATTTCTGCCGAAGTCCTGCAAATGTAAGGAAAATAATTAAACTCCTATGTCCTTTTGAATAAAGTATCCTAGAGAATTGACTTCCTTGCTTTTTATTTCTTTATTTAACTGTAATTTTCTCTAGAACCATTTTCCAACAACTTCATAAACATCTGATTGAAGCCATAAAGGAGTTCTATACTTGTCAGGCATCAAGGAGTTTTATACTAGTCACTAAAGCAGTACCACTGATTCAACATTAACAACACAAATACAAAATACCAAACTAATGTACTCATAGCACATGTTAGTAAATAAATCTAAAGAAGACGAATTGTCACGACCCAAGCCTAGGGCCTAGATGTGACACGGTGAATGAGAACCTGAAGAGACCCCAAATAAGCCTCTTATCATATCAGCACACATCTTTGGTCTTGAAGCAAGTAAATGACATAATAGAATTAGAAATAGGGGTAAAGGGACTAAAGGAAGGCTTTCATAACATAAACAACAAACAAAAGAGTTAAGACTCGACCATCGATACATAACATGTCAAACAACACCTCTACTGCATAGATAAGAGCGGGGGCCAAGATAAGCAATTAGGCTTATCCCCATAGTCATAAGTATACAATAGAGTAAAGAGAGTCTTAATACATAGCATGAGATCCAAATCATTGTCCCTGGATTTTTGAGGACTTACCAACTAGCTTTGAATGGAAGTACTAGCCATGAGGAGGAAGATGATCAATCGGTGCTTTGTTCCCTACATGGTGACATCATGTAGGGATAGAGTAATGCGTTAGTATGTTTGAATGTACTAAGTATGTAGGATGCAACGCAACAAGAGATAAACGACATAATTGAAATGCATAACATAGGCAATGAATAAGCATATAACAATATGGCATGCCTGGAGGTTGCTTGGAGTAAATCATGCTTTTATATCCCATATTTTGTGTATATGGAGCGATTAGGTGAATTTGGGATATCCAACGCCTGGCACCTTCTTGGAGAGTTTGGGAATAGAGTTACATTCTTAGTCAATTGGTTAAGTGAGATTATTAGAAAGTTTGGGACCATAGTTGAATGTTCTAGAATTTGGTCATCGTGTTTGATTAGGTGGGGCCCCTTGAATTTGTGTTAGCTTCTAGTTGTACCATGTGTGGTGCTAGGCCATCCATAGTTGGCCAAGCCTTGTGGCATGTGTATATTTATGCTTATAACCGCACGAGTGAGTCTTTGTCATATTACCATTTCCATAGAGATAATATCATATACATACATTCCTTTTATCATCATATAGTCATTCAACTCATAAGACATGCATTGGACCTTCAATTCCTCAAGAAATCACAACCAGACATTTTATCAAACACTTGGTGAGTGTGTAGTGCTAGTATAACATCATGCAATTCAAGAGTTAAAACATGCAATAAAATTCAATGTAAACCTACCACAATACTTGGTAACACCCTCAAAACCTTTTACATCAAAACCCTTCATCAAATCACATAATTGATCTTAGATTCATAGCTCAAAACATGCTAAGATAGTCACAAGTTTATGAAACCCCAACATAGTTTCATAGGCAAATCCATACTACGTAATACCCATAAGTAAATCAACTTAGAATCGTGCATTTTGGGTAAAAAGGGGAGTTAGGCGCCAAAGGTGAAAGGACCCATTGGTTGAACCTCACATACCTTAGACCTTGAGTTCCTTAGAATTGAACTTGGGAAGAATGGAAGTTTGGAAGTGGGTCTTGGAATCCAAACTTGTTCTTACGTTTCCTTGAATTTGGATTGGGGTCTTGATGGAGGCTCTTGGGAGAATTTGAGAGTGTGTTTGAGATGAGTGTAATGAGCTTGATCCTTTAGAATGGGGTTTAGGTCTTTTGAGCATTAGAAGTCTAAAAGGTCATTAGAGTAATTAAAATTTATGAAAACGCCATTAGTGAACGGGTGAAAAAATTGGCAAAGCATTGGCCACACTATTAGCCTTATCAGGATGATAATGCACACTCATGTCATAATCCTTAAGAAGTTCTAACCACCTGTACACAACAAATCCTTCCAGCCCTTCCGATAGAGACAATATAGAGGCATACACAAGCTTATCTTTAAATGTTTGAAACTCTTTTCACACTCATCGGACCACTCAAACTTAGCCTTCCTTTGGGTCAACTTGCTCATAGGTGAAACATTAGAGGAGAACCCATTCACAAACCTTCAATAGTAACCCGCTAAGCCCAAGAAGCTCCTAATATCCGACGGGTTGAATGGTCTAGGACAATTCCTAATCACTTCCATCTTTTTAGGATCCACCATAATACCATCTCCCGATATCACATGGCCTAGAAAGGCTACCTCCTTCAACCAAAATTCACATTTTTCATACTTGGCATACAACTTCTCCTCCCTCAATCATTGTAGCAGTACCCTCAAATGATCCACATGCTCCTCCTCACTATGAGGATAAATCAAAATATCATCAATGAAAAGTACAACAAAAGAATCAAGGTAGGGTTTAAAGATCCTATTCATAAGATTCACAAAGATGGCCTGTGTATTGGTCAACCCAAAAGACATAATGACAAATTCATAATCCCCATACCTAGTTCAGAAGGCTGTCTTGGAAATATCACACTCCCTCACCTTTACTTGATGATACCCGGACCGAAGTTCAATCTTAGAGAAGTGACTAGCCCATTTCAATTGGTCGAACAAATCATCCATCCTTGGAAGAGGATACTTATTCTTTATAGTGACCCTTTTAAGTTGTCGGTAGTCAATACACATTCTAAGGGATCCATCTTTCTTCTTCAGAAACAACGCTGGTGTACCCCAAGGGGATTGGCTAGGCCTAATAAAACCCTTCTCCATCAAATCCCTCAATTGCTCCTTCAACTCCTTTAACTCCGCTGGGGCCATTCGGTAATGGGAAATAGAAATGGGTTAGGTATCGAGAAGGAGGTCTATACCAAAATCTATTTCCCTTTCAGGAGGAACACCAGGAAGGTCACTAGAAAAGACATCAAGGAACTCATTTACAATAGGAATCGACTTTATAGGAAGGATTTTGGATTCCATATCCCTAACGCTCACGAGATGATAAAGACACCCCTTAGAAATTAACTTACGAGTTTTTAATCCAAGAGATGAACCTACCATTGACCACCACATTATGACTCTCCCACTCCTAGCTAGATTCATTTGGGAATTGGAATTTGACCCTACGGGCTGTTCAATCAATAAAGGCATAGTATGCATGCAACTAATCCATCCCAAGAATAACATCAACATCAACCATATCGTACTCAACAAGAACACAAGGCAATATTTTATGCAAGATACAAATGGGATAATTTCTATAGACCTTTCTAGCAATAATAGATACACCAGTATAGGCAAGATAATATGAAATGACATTAACTCATCTGTTACTCAATCTTAACTCGGGATAAAGATTAGGACCATATCACGTAACCATCAATAAAGACTCGTACAATCACATCAACATCAGAGCACTATCAACATAAAAACTATTTGGGAGTTTCTTTAATCGGCAACCATCACTTATGAGTTTGGATAATACAATGAAGAGATGTCATTACCACATCTGTCCAGTACCTTGGCAGAGTAAGGAACTAGTTTGTCAGTGGATCCAAAACTCTGTCAAGTCCTCTTTTCGGACAAAGGAAATATCCATTTTCACGGTTCAATGCTCTCCTACGCTGGTGATGTAGTTAATGAGTGTGAGTGGGACTCACTCTTACCCATTTTAGTGCTCAATACTCCTCCAAGGACTTGAAATGCTCATAAACTATCCATCAATCAAGAATTTCCATCACTTAGCCTCTTCGGGAAAGAAACCTCGACTCATCTCATCATCTATCACTAGAAGAGTAGGATTATTCTTTCAAGATTAAATTCGACCTCTTAAGGACTCCAAGGGTTTCACCCTCAATCAATCCCATAAACATTATCATCAATACACTCAACTCATGACTTAATCCACAACATAAGTGCACATATATCACTAAGGCTATAGACATCAACCCCTATGTGCATTCTTGTAATGATTGACAGAGAAATCATGTAGGGTTTATACAATCATTCACATAAATCATTTAAACAAATAGTTCAAGATATGCTAATCATCAATTCAAGAAAATATATGTAAAATAAAAATAGTTTTTAGAAAAATATGTAGGAAATTTGCAAACCAGACCCATCACCATCAACTATTTACTCTCTATATTCGAAGGGGGCTCATGGGGAGAATAATCTCATGTTTTGGGTAGCCGTTTATACCTGGAGTGAAGATTATCTTAATCTTCTTCAAGAACCTGACCATGAATCCTACACCTTCAAGCCCTCTCTGCTCCTCTCTCAGGAATACGCACTTAGAACTAGGAAATAATGAGTTTTGAAATCATTCGTATGAACACAATAACTTTAAACACGTTTTTTGGACTTATGATATGGTAGGGAGTGATCAAAAGGCCCTTCCCATAATTAAGAGAAAATTTCCACAAAATTTTCACTGGTCCGCGATGCGCCAAGAACATGAACTAGTGTATTTTTTCTAAAAATTCCTCCTAACGAATTTTAAACTTCCCATAAAAAATTTTGAAAAAAAAACATAAGTGTGAGACTGCGTCCCAGGCGCACACTCTCACTATCTCGAAAGTAATTAGCAAAAATTATTTTTCAATCCAATTACTCTAAAATTGGGTTGAGGCAATTCTCCATTCCATTCGTCACTATGAGGATAAATCAAAATATCATCAATGAAAAGTACAACAAAAGAATCAAGGTAGGGTTTAAAGATCCTATTCATAAGATTCACAAAGATGGCCTGTGTATTGGTCAACCCAAAAGACATAATGACAAATTCATAATCCCCCAAGGGATATTTTGAGAATTTCGTAGGGTGTTACATTATCTCCCCCATGGATCATTAGTCCTACAATGATGAGTGGTTATGGAAATAACGCATAATTATACTTAACACTCACTTCAATACCTCACTCAGCAACTCAAAGTCTTGACTCTTCATCTATCCCTATAGACTCTACTCAGACTCCAGAATAGACACATCAATTCAAGAATGGAAGCTTCAATCAAATTGAGTATAGGAACATTACCTTCAATATCCTCGCCATCAGCTACGGACGGAACACCAACCTTAATTAATTTGAATAGTTTGAATATTGCGACAATCGATCTTTCAAACTAAGAAAGGAATTCATCAACTCTAATTGAGAATGGGACCATCAAGATATATAAAGCTCTATAGATAACTTTTAAACTTAGAACCTCATCTCCATCTTGCTCCTGTTCATGGCATTGCACCCCATCAATTTTAAGGCATATAGCCTTTTACTCAACCCTCTACCTAATCATGTCCTCTTATTCTGTTCAAGCTTAATTCTTGGCATCAAGGTGCTATTCCTACAATAGTCTTACCCTATAATGCTAACCCTCAACTCAAGCTCTATACTTCCTCAAGGATTTTCACTTAGCGAATGATACTCCTTGTCACTACTCTAATGCATCTACATGAAACACTCACTCAAAGTCGTTGATTGCCTTCTCCAATCATTCATATAGTAACATCCACCCCTTTAAGCTTGTCATTCTTCGACTATGTCTCAAGATTTCAAAGCCTACTTGCCACTTTTACCCTTACCATTTAATGAGCTCTCACTCAAAGTCACATCAACTCACTCTTACCTATTCGTTGCATATCATAGGGTGTGATCCCTTTCCCCCTCCCTATCTCTATCCCACATGACACAAGTTTAACGCCCATATCGCAATAAGGATACATCTACAATATTTTATGCAAGATACAAATGGGATAATTTCTATAGACCTTTAACGCCCATATCGCAATAAGGATACATCTACTCCTCCTCATCTCCTCACCCCTAGTCTACTACTATCAACATCAAAATTTGGACTTGGGAGAACTCATCATCTCCCTCTTTGGTGAAACCTCAACTACTACCCTTCCATGTTGGGTAAGCACAAATACCATCAAGAACTCAAATACACAGATGCTTGAATACTAATTCTCAAGAAGAGACTTGAAACATAAGGTTTAGAGTTTAAACTCCACCTCCTACATCATAATTAGACACGAATACTATACTCAAAGATAGCTACTCAACTCTATTATCACAATTCAGGGGCACTCCTCTTCTCCCATTGCCTCTTAACTCGTATAGTACCATTAACAATGGCATAACAAGTTGAAGGTCAGTGCAAGCATAAGATGATGTCAGAATTAAGAACTCTCACTCTCTCTCATCAACCACTACTATTTTACTATCATCAATACTTCCATCATGACTAGAAAGCTAGATTTACTCAAAGAGCTTAGGATGAGAGATCATTAGATGACTCAAATGAGAAACCTTATTTGAGGGCATTCTTAATGAAGTACGATCTCCCTCATCTATTAAGACTCACTCTGAGTTCACAGAACTATGCATAATGAAAAACTCAGGTCACCTTTCATTCAATAATAACTCACCTAGAAGGATGGATTATTAGAAAGACTTAGAGTAAAAGATCATGAGCACGATACATTCAAGGTATTTAGCTTGAGAACATTCGCAATATGATACAACCTCATCTGCCCCTGGGACCTATAGCAAATTTATGTCATTGGATATATTGCAAAACTCAATTCGTATCTTGTATGACAAAAGTTTGGGAATTCTGAGATTTTTGCAAGATAAAGTACAACTATCACTCCTTGTCCTCAGGACTCATCATGAACATGAATTTGGGTGTATAGGTTCAGTCCATAGGCATGGTGCTCATATGCAAGATAGGAATAAGGCATCTTTTCAACCAACTTTATGGAATATAAGAGACTGAAAAACCTCAATGTCTCATCTTGCTCACTTGTTAGTATCTAAGCTCAAGACTCATTCTAGTTTAAGAACTCCTTATCTCCCCCTTATCTCAAAGGTCCTCTTTTTAACTCTGCAAAACATCTCCCTTTACTAAGCTATAGGTAGAGTTCACTACACCGTTTAGGGTATCACCATCTATGAGAACCCCTCAAAATCTCTTATTATTCTATACTCAAAGATACAAAATCATCATTAGGACCTTTCCTTAGGATACAAATCTTAGCTTCCCTCTAGCTCTGTGGGCATCTCTCTATACTTTAGGCTCCCATTGGCAAGCATAATCACCTTCTATTACTCATATAATCTAAAATTTTTGTTCATCCGCTAACATTCAACTCCTAAGCATCCAATATATGTGACTAGGGAAGTTTTGGATTACATGAAAAAGCCTATCATTGCTCATACATAAATCCTCATCGACCTCATCAATAGGGTGGCCAAGAATCGCTTCCACCCGCTTACTCTTACACTAACTACTCAAACATACCATCTAAGTTCTTATAGCAAATAGAACTTAAAGCTTCATACCATTCTATATAGCGAATGCACCTCTTAAGCCTCTTCTTACCAAGTGTCCCATCCTTAATTTTACTATCTCCATCTAAAGAATACCTCTACCATACTTGTAGCATCTCACTTGTTAAACATTGACATCTTAACGTCGAACACCCACTAAAGCAAGATCCTTGGAATAAATCTCCCCACTAAAACTATCACTGTCATAGTTACCTTCACTCCCTCCTCACATCAGTCCCCAAAATTCAAGCTTAGGGCTTAATGCTAAGATGTGAATCGCATGCTTCTCTAATATTACACCCACCTATGACTACTAGGTAACCATTTAGGACCATAGGCCTACTAAAGTCCCATAGCGAATACTAGATCCATATCCTCTTTTCACAACTTGTGTACCATTTACCCACCAGTATATCTCACCTTATTATCTAGATAGGCCCTTCATTGAATGAATCTCATGATACTCTCTCGTTGAAGTCATAAGCCTAATATAGGTCGATTACCTCAGAAGTACTCTGTCTCCCTGATTTAACATCTATACTTCACCCTCACCAAAAGAATATCAAAATACGTCAACATTGGCCTCTTTCTAATTTTGAGCATGCTCTAACCTATTCTGACACTTAACTCTCTCTCTCTCTCTCTATTTATACCTTATCATGATAATCAAAAGGGCACTCACCCATTTTTCATCAAGTTTAGGGAATCGACTCATCACATTTACTTACCTAATAGGTACATAATTCAAACTGAAAGCCTAAATTAGCCATCACTCTTGCTATCTTGTCCCTTTCTTTCCATCATTATCCTTCTAACTCTGGGATGATTCAATTCTACCTCGGTTTTATAAGCCCTCACATCTCACTCTTAGGTCGTAACATTAAACTCTTTAGAGATGTAGGTTTTTCTCTCATGGGTAACATCAAAAGTAAGCAAGGGCTCGAATCATACCTGTCACAACATCTTGAGATACATCTAGTGAACTTTCCTAATCCTCTCTAACGGGTGGTGCTAGTGTAGACGATAAGGCCTTTTTGGCCCACCTAGGACATTCTCTTTTAATATTACCCGCTTGGCCACATTTGTAACATCTATCTCTCCCTTTATGACATTTTCCCCAATGAATCTTGCCACAAGGTGACTTGCCTCGGGGTCCTCGAGCTCCATGAGTTTGTGATTTAGGTCCCTGAGACCTAAAGCTATTAGGTCCTACTTGAAAATGACTCATTTTCATATTCCTCTTCAACCTCTTAAGCTCTGGTGGGTTCATCTTCAAGGACTCATAAACTCCAAACGCATTTGGGACCCCCTGCCTGCTTGTTCCATGTCTAACGACCAATGTCATCACAGCCTGCACCATAATCTGGATGGCCTGGCAGAGCTCAGCATTGTTTCTGCCAACCTATGGTGGCAGCATAGCAGGGAAAGTTGGACCTATGGGGTCACCCTGCATCTGGCGACCAAGTTGGTTGGTACTCTATCTAGTCGAACTCACTTTCTCTCCATCAACTCCTTGTAAAAGCATGATCACCACTCTGTTATGCATCGAACATGAATTAGAAGTGAACTTTCATAGAGTGTAACTCTATCGCATAATTTAGAATGCGAAGAAAATGAGATAATTCCTAATGTCCTATAGCCTCCATTTTATGGATGTGGAGCTTATCACAACAATAACAAGGACACTACTAGACACAGCTTCATACACTTCCTAGGACTCTTTACCTCATTCTTTAATACTATGTTTTTCATGCCCTAGGAGGGTACCCTAGATGTAACTAGCACTCGAAGACTATTGTATGTACCCCAAGTGAACAACCTAGTCTCATAAAATTCATTCAATCAGTCGATCAGTGAAAGATATTAGAGAATGACCTTAACTATCAGTGGGCTAGAAGGCTCACCTATTATGTATATCACATGAAACAAGATTAATGGAAAGAACTCAGTTTTAAAAAAAAAGAAAGGGGAAAAGAACCCCAACATCATATATTATCTCTGTGTGTCTATGAAGCCTCTAACTCTACTATTTAAGAAGGTACCATGACAAGCCATGGCTACTACAAACATCCTCTGAATGTAGGGGAGGACTCACCACTATCTGGAACTCAGGAACCTCTTAACCTCAACGATTCGCCTACTGAAGTCCTCTGTCTACTGAATTTGCATCAAGAAACTATACAGCGCCAAATGGTATTAGTACGTGAACTGTATTATATGTCAAATGGGCTAAAAGTACATAGTATAGGGAAGATAATATAAAATGACATTAGTTCATCTGCTACTCAATCTCAACTCGAGATATGAATTAGGACCCTATCATGTCACCATTAATCAAGACTTATACAATCACATCAACATCAGTGTACTATCAACATAGAACCTATATGGGAGTTTCTTTAATCGATAACCATCACCTAGGAGCCTATGATGATACAACGAAGAGATGACATTGCCACATCCATCCAAATCCTTGCTAGGATAAGGGACAAGTCTGTCAAGTCCTCTTTTTGGACAAAAGAAACATCTGCTTTTATGGTTCAATCCTCTCCTACGTTGGCCACGTAATTAATGAGTGCAAGTAGGACTCACTATTGCCCATATTGATACTTAATACACCTCCCATGACTTGACATGCTCATAAACTATTCATCAATCAAGAATTTTCATCACTCAGCCTCTTTGGGCAAGCAACCTCGACTCAACTCATCATCTATCAACTCAAAGAATTGGATCATTCTTTCAAGATTAAATTTGACCTCTTAAGAACTCCAAGGGTCTTACCCTCAATCAATCCTATCAACCTTATCATCAATACACTGAATTCATGACTCAAGCCACAACATAAGTACATATATATCATTAAGGCTCTAGACATCAACCCCTATGTTCATTGTTGTAATCATTGATAGAGAAATTGTGTCGGGTTTATACAATCATTCGCATAAGTCATTTAAACAAATAGTTTAAGGTATGATGATCATCAATTCAAGAAAATATATGAAAAATAAAAATAGTTTTCAGAAAAATATGCAGGAATTTTTCAAACTTGACCCATCACCTTCAACTATTAACCCTTTACTTCAAAGGGGGCATATGGGAGAACAATCCCATGTTTTGGGTAGCCTTTACATACCTGGAGTTAAAATTGTCTTAATCTTCTTCAAGAACATGGCCCTGAATCCTACATCTTCAAGCCCTCTATGCTTCCTCTATCAAGAATACGCACTTAGAACTAGGAAATAATGGGTTTTAAAACCCTTCGTATGAACACAATAAATTTAAACACATTTTTGGAACTTAGCATTGGGTGTGGAATGACCAAAAGGCCCTTCCCGTAATTAAGAGAAATTTTCATGAATTTTGCGCTGGTCTACGACGTACCAGGGGCATGGACCAGTGTATTTTTCCAAAAACATCCTCCGAACGAATTTGAAAGTTCCCATAAAAATTTTTGAAAAAAACATAAATATGTGTCCGCGTCCCAGGTTCGTTGCACCCTGGATGCACACTCTCACTATCTTGGAATTAATTAGTGAAAATTATTTTTCAACCCTATTGCTCTAAAATTGGGTCGAGCCCATTGTCCTGCTTCTTTTTCGTGCTAATCGCAAATACAGTTTCGATTTTTCCATTGGTGCTTGGGAAGATCTGTTATGCACATGATTCCATTCTAGGAGTATTTTGGTATTTTCACAGGGTGTTACATACCTTCGAATATCTAGGGTCAGTTCAAATAGCTTTAGTTCTGGCCTGGGCTGCTTTCTTTTGCCATATTCCTCCGTATAGGTACAAGCAAACACACGATTGAGCTTATATCTTACTTTTTCGAGTTGTCACTATCTGAAGGTGCCAATACACTTTGCACCTCAGTCTTAGACTATTTCACACTCTAATGGATAAAAAATTTCACTTTGATAAAAGAAAATTATAGTTATAATTAAAATAAAATATTAAAGTATTATTATTTTAAAAAATATTATAAAATAAAATATTTTTCTTGCCCCACCACTTTCTCTCATTGTACCCCCCCCAAAAAAAATAATTTAGATATTATTTAAATTATTTGTAGAAAAAATAATTCTACACTACTCACCTAATCCTCCCCTTTTATTTTTATCTCACTTTAAAAAAAATATTTTTCATTTTTTGTAAAAAAATAATTTTTTATTTCTATTATATTCGATCAATACACAAGTAGAAAAAATATTTTTTAAAAGTATGTCTACATATCTATAAAACATTTTTTTTAAAAAAAGGTAAAAATAAATTAGGAGCGGAGAGTTAGATGCCGGTGAGATAGAATTTTATTTAGTTTAAAAAATATCATTTTTTAGGTAGGAGCAGAGTAGGGCCTAGAGTTTGAAATTTTTAAAAATATTTTATAAAAGTGGTTCAAAAAAATAAAAAGGAGGGGATTGTTGGGAGATGGGAGGGGAGTGAACGGTGGAGTAGGTGAGAAAAATATTTTAAATTTTATTTTTTAAAAGTAATTATTTCAAAAAGTATTGTTTTTAGAATAAAATTTATACTTTAATCTTTAACTTTTAATTAGTATTAATATTTTATTTAATTTTTGTCAATGTGGAACATTTTATCCATGGGGCAAGGTTTTTTCAATAAAAGAGAGAATGTATTATACAAACCACTGAGGTGTGTTTCTCAAGCTAATAAGTGATAGTTTAGTTATGAAACTCACACTCTCAATAGTTTAGGTATGAAACTCAAAAAAATGTGATAGCGTGTGGTTTTGATACTTATCTCTTTATATAATAGAAATGTTGCGCAAATCTTATTCGTTTATTTTATTACTTGATGGACATATAAAATTAAAGATTAAAATCTAAGAATCAGGCTCCCATCTGTTTATTAGAGTTACTTTCACCGTTCACTTTTTTCCGTCCTTATATTAAAGCAGTGTAATGCAATATATTTATGATATTCTATATCATAGTAAAAATATCTTTCATGTTAATTACACTTCCTATAACACATTTACATAAAATTATCATGTTCAAGATGTCATTATATATATATATATATCTTCCAATGGCATCACCCATGACATCAACAAGCTAATTTTTTCCCTATAAATAAGAGAGTTAGTCATTAGTTGAAAGGCACCCTTGAAGCATAAGAAAATCCTTTTCATTGCTTTCTTTCTTTGTCTTTCCATTTAGAGTAATTCTATAAGAGAGTTAGTGTCGGGAACCACTTGTGTGAACCCTTCTTTGGAGTGATCTTGTGTGGTTATTCTCTTGGGGTCTTTGGGATTATTTAGAGTTTTATCTCTAATTTTGTACTCTCTTTTGTCCTCTTTTTGATATAGTGAAATTCTCTCTCCGCTTGTGGACGTAGGTCACATTGACCGAACCATGTTAAAATTGTGTCTTCTTTATTTTATTTACTTTCTTTATTATGAAGTCACTATTATTTTTGTTATTGTCATTATAACATTATTTGGCTAAATACCACTTTTCATGAGTTCTTGATCCTAACACATATTTTTTGAGGGATTTATAATATCTTTAAGCTACTTTAATTTCTTCATTGCCTTAAGTTTTTGAGATAAATCATCATATGTATTGAAATTACTTAATGTTATTAAGAAAATGAAAACAATCAGCTTATTTTCCTTAGAACATACTGAGCTCAATGGAAGAAAACTCATGTTTTTATTCATAGGAAAATGAACAATTTAGACACATCAAAGACTACGAAAGGTAAAAGCTTAATTTGCATCACTAATGACATATTGGAGTTGAATCCCACAATTTTCAAAAAAGAACTTATGTTGAGAGCTTTAAGGATGAAGGTAGCATATTCATTGATACATATAAAATAATCTTAAAACCGATAAGGATCAAATTGAATGCCTGGAGGTTACACACTAATTTCTTTTCTTGCGCTTTTGTATTCTTGTAATAATTTTATGTTCCAATTCTACAAACACCCTGCAAAACCCTACTGGATATTCAGTGGACAGTATTAGGTATGTTACGGACAGTCCAATAAGAAGTCCATAACCGTGAACCTATGAGAACCGCTTGCCAACTGATCATTTTTGGTATATCTTCTTCTTCTT
Organism: Solanum virginianum; assembly: GCA_000787875.1. NCBI lineage: Eukaryota > Viridiplantae > Streptophyta > Magnoliopsida > Solanales > Solanaceae > Solanum > Solanum virginianum. Next base: position 146,656 of record DF357393.1, on the reverse strand, counting down.
CATCTTCTAGCTGAGTTGGAGTTGTCGCTTGTGGTACGTTATCATCACCGTCACAATGTGTTGAGAGTGGCAATCCATGTAACCCATCATTCCCTTGGTATGAACTGTTCTCAAATGTATCAAATTGTTTTCCTTTTGGATGCATCCAACAAGACGATTATGAGAGAGATTTAAGACTTCAAGTGATGTGAGGGATGCAAGCTGTTATGGAATTTCTCTACTGATTTTGTTGGATGAGAGATCCAATGACTCAAGTATAGATAAATTATGCAGTGATGCTAGTATATCACCTTCCAATACATTATGAGATAAGTTCTACATACGAAGCCCAATAAGATCTCTAATAATGCTTTGGATTTGACTTTCATACCTATTTCCTGAGAGATCCATTATTCTGTAGTCAAAACCTGAGGAAGTTCAATATCCATTCCCTTTGTACTCATCTGCCACATACTCTAGGGTTCCATTGCTCTCACCAATTATTTTCATGGCTTCAGAATTTTCAAAAAGGGTCACTAGTAAATCTCCACTAAATCTATTGGATGAGAGATCTATGACTAGAATTTGGGCAAACAAGTTGTCAGTCCTTGAATCTTTTATAGGGCCGTACAACTTATTTAATCTCAACTTTAAAATCTGCAAATGAGGTAGGGCTGCCAACTATTTTGGAAATGTGTCACTCAACTCATTAGTACCTAAATCAAGAATTTTCAAAGATGTGCAATTGATCAAGGATTGTGGGACTTTCCCCTTTAGTTTATTCCCATCAAATTTAATGACTTCCAATTGGTTTCCTATACTAAAAGTTGTATAAACTGTCCCACTAAGTCTATTATTGCTTAAATCCAAAACTAAAAGTTGACTCATCTCACCCAAGCATAGTGGGATTTTTCCATCCAAACTGTTGCTGCCCAAATATAGCATTTTTGGTGTTTTGAGCTTGCAGATGATTGAAGCAATCTGTCCGCTGAGATTATTTTGTGAAAGGAGAAGATGATATAGCTTACTTTGGTTTAGGAGTGACTTTGGAATAGGACCTTCCAGCTTATTTTATTTTGACTTAACTTGAGACAATGTTTGGAACTCCTGAATTATTCCAGTGAAAAATGGTTAGCACTCAACATTAAATTAGGTAGTGAAGGAAGGGAGAATATCCATGATGGTATAGTCCTATTCAAGTGGTTTAATGACAAGTAGAGATGTTGTAGGTTTTATAGATCAATTACACTAGAAGGAATTAGACCAGTTAGGAAATTGGATGAAAAATCTAACCATTCAACTTGCATCCAAATTTTGTTAAAGGATAAGAACTCAAGTTGGTCATCAAATTTGTTATAACCAAGTGATATCAACCTGAGCTTTCCAAATCTAACGAAATCAGAAATTGGTCCTTCAAGGTGGTTATCAGCAAGGTCCAATTTCTCTATGTTTGTGAGATTCCATAGAGGTTTAGGAGTCAACCCTGAGAGATTACAGGATGCTATTCCCAATGAACGTAATGAAGTTAGAGGACCTAATGATTCAGGTATTCCATTTGGTTGTGTCAACTCAGTAGCATTCACACGATTGAGATATACTCCATGAGTGATGCACTACTATTCCATTTGACTTTGTGGAAACCTAACAGTGAGCTGGGGATTGGATGTTAAATAAAGAGATTCCAAGTTGGAAAGATGGAAAACTCTTTCAGGCAGAAATAGAGTTGTTAAATAAGAAGAGATATTCAGAGGAAATGTGGAAGAGATGTTCACAGAGTAAATCTTGAGATCTCTTAATTGAGTCAAGTTCTTAAGGAGCAGTTCAAAATTGTGATGCCCAAGACTAAGGTCATATGGATAAGAACTCTTGATATGAAGAACGTTTAGTTTAGAAAGGTGAGAGACTTCTAATAGGATTACACCTGTAAAACTTGAAAGCGACAAGTCAAGATAAGTCAAAGTAGAAAGATCACCAAATTTAGGTGAAATGAAGGACCTAGAAAAATTGTTACGAGACAAATCAACCCTTTTGAGATTGGAGAGTTGAAAGAGGCTACTGTTGGTAGGAAACTTGCCTTGAATTCCGCTGCAAGTGAGGTTGAGTTCAATCACTTATCCTGTCGTCTCGTCATAATAAACTCTATCCCATGAGTAGTAATTTGTGCTCTTGTTCCAGGAAAGTATTTTTGGATAAGAAGAATCACAATAAACAGAGGCAGAAGCATTTATAATAAACATGTACTTGAATTATAAAAAAGGAAGAGCTTGTTCTTTGGGGCACAAATGAGGTAAGGATGAGGGGAAAGCAAATTGACAGACGAAGGGAAATAGCATAAAATATACAAGTTTTAGATAATCCATTTTTATGGAAAACTAATTAAGTTGGAAGTCAAGAAATATTTGCTTTATTCAAAATTTTGATGAGGTATATATAGCAAAGATAATAAATTTAATTGTATTTTTGTTCATGTAGTCATTTTCATTCAGATATGTAAAGGCTATCCAAAGTCAAATGAATATACAAAACACAATATTTCCTTTCCCACTTCTTCTCTCCTGCTCACGATACACATGTAAGTGTTTCACATGCTATATATAATGTCATCACTCGAAACTTCGAAAGTTTATAGATGTTTGATAAAAGATTTCAAATTGGCAAATCTAACATGTAATGTGTGAATTCACATGAATTCAATAACTTTTGTCTCAGACCTTTTTTATGTATTAGTTTCTAGATAAGTGTGTTGCATGTGTATCTTATGTAAATGTTTATTAATCCATTAAAATAATAAAAGTACTATGAAAACATGCTTATAATGAGTAAACATACAACAACTACAAATAAAGATTTAAATGGGTGACAAAAAATACCAATTAAGTGGTGTATTTCATATTTAAAATTAATTTCTTTAACAACCACCTATATAGTTTGAATTTTTGTTAGTAATTACCAAACTTCCAATAAAGTCACAAATGACTAACTTGAGCATAAACAAAACTACATACTTATAACAAAAAGAAAATCATAAACAAGTACATTAAAAAAGTCTAATAGAAAGAAAATACAAAAAAAAAAAGGGAAAAAATACATGATGCACATTCTTCTTAAGACTTTAATCATCTATATTAGTACATAATCTCTCAGAATTCTTGTTGACATCTAAATAATATTTGGGTTAAGGGCTTCTCGCTTTACATGTAGTATATATATAGATATAGATTTAACATTTGACTTAAGAGCTTCCCGCTTTTAATATAGCATAGATAATGTATGTTATCTGGTACCTTATCATAGATGGATAGGGCTCTCTCCTATTTGGATATGAGACTTGCCTTAGAGTTAAGAATTAATGATTGAAATCTAATTATCTAATCAAGGTCCTAACTATGACTAAAATAATATATATTTAGTTATTTTAGATGAGTAACCAATTCTAGGAAGGTCACCTAGTCATTTTCAATCAATTTCAGTGTGTTATGTAAGTGTTTCATGTATATGTTATTCGGTATAATATCATAGACAAAATGTCACAAAATGTTTTTTGTTTTGGCTCTCTTTAACGCACACAACAATCCCTTTCAACTACCAAAAGAAAAAAGAGAAAATTTTCTATTTTCTTTCTCTCTCCATTTAATTTGTTTTCTCTTCTTATGATACACATGTAAGAATTTCACCTTGTATGGTTGACTGATTCAACTTTTAATAAAATAATAAATTTTTGTTCTAATAAAAATACCGAGCTCAATTTAATTGCTTATTAAAATAATAATTATTATAATATTATCAGAAATAAGATAAAATGAGGAGAGAATAGATTTGTGTTCAATTGGTGTGTTATTTAATATGTCATATTCTTAATGCTAGAAAATTAATAGATCATGAATCTGTTTAATATTTGTTAATTACTTTTCCAGGTTCAGATTTTCACAATTTAGGAACTGGAAGAGAGTTGATTTGAAGATAAGTAAGGTATGAACCGCGGTAAAGTATGTTAAGAGTAGAGATAATCACTCTTAATGATGAGAGATATTTAGGGGGAGACTATGAAAGCTTTTCTCAAAATGAATAATATCACACCATGCTACGAGTTCTTTCCTTCCACGTATATAATTTGTGCTAGCGATGTTGGTCTATATAAGATATGTCAAGATAAGTTCCATCATTTGTAAAAGCACATGCATTTTTTCAGATACCTTATTAGACAATGATATCACAAAAATTGTCTTTACTAACTTCATAAAATGTCATCAATTAAGCACAAATTAAGAAAAGAAATTCACTATGCACATTTAAGTGTTGCTCTGCAGATAATCAACTCTAAGAAGGTCACCTAGTCATTTTTGATCAATTTTAGAGTTGTCAATTACATATCCACATTGATTGTGTCAGACAAATGGTCTTTCTCAAGTCAATTCAAGAAAGAGTCAAATGGATTTTATCACATAAAAGGTCTTTATTTTGGCATGCTCTCTTAACAACCAAAACAAAACAAGACAGTTATCCTTTACTCTGCTTTCTTTCTTCGTTTTTCCAACTTGTTCTCTCAGTATGCATATGTAAGCATTTCACTCTGTGTTTGCTGGAAAAATCAATTTTAACTACTAAATGTATTATATGTATAAATCCATGATTGGCTACTGAAAATATGCAGAGCTTATTTGTCTACTTTGTGTTCCCACATCTCAAGGAATTAATTTGGACCTAGGAAATTCTGAAAGAGCTCAAAATAATGAAGTCTGGATTTATTTGTAATGACCTCGAAGGTCATTTTCAGCATTCTCGACAAAATTACCATTTTGTCCTTCTTGAAAGTTGCCTTGGGTCATTTTTGGTTGAGCCAAAAAGTCATATTTTGAAAACCTTGTGAAAAAGTTGAAATTTTGCTAAAGAAAAAGTTTTTAAAGGCTCAAAGACCCAAAGTTACATTTTTAGTTAATTTTGTATAATAATTTGACTTTGGTTAATATTTGGAGTTTGAAAGTTCTAATTGGAATTCTGACTATTCTAGTGGTTGCGGGTGTGAAACTAAGACTTGAAATGATCTCATTGTGATTTATAGAGTTTCAGAGGGTAGTTTGGGTATTTTGAGTTTAAACTAGTTTCTTTAAGTTTTATTGGGTACTGGGCCAAGGAGGCCTTAAACTCAATTTTTGATGTTTCTATATAGTTTGGAACATCATTTCTGGTAGGATTACTGGTTTTATTTGTGTTTACAAGATTTCAAACGAATCTCGAGAGTCCATTTTGTGAATTCATGTGTTGTGTTTTTGTTGTAATATATTGTAGCTAATTTAGTACTCCACATTCGGGAGGTTGCCCTCCATGTTCACAGAGTACGGTGATTCCTGACTTGCACGTTCATGGAGGTTGCACACGCGTTCGCAAAGCATGTAAAGTGAATTCTCCACATTCATGGAGTGTTGGATCATGTTGGTCTCCGTATTCACAGAGCATTAAATTGTCAAATTGTCTGAAACAATATGTTTTTTAAAATAGTGGGTATTGCCATTTTCGACCATTTTCAACCCTCCAAGCTCAATTTATGAGAGAATCTGTCACGACCCCGACTTAGGGTCTAGGTGTGACATGGCAAATGGAAACCCGAGAGTCCCCAGACAAGCCTCAAGATACCAAAACTCACATCATCAATTCGGAAGCATATACAAAAGCAAACACATAGTTCTAAGGGACAAAAAAGTAGGACTCACACTATGGGAGCAATTCGAGACCTAGGATCTTTTACATTTTCGCATCAACATATATACATACACATATCACAATTCTCATAACCATTGGGATCCTTCCTTTCTTTAAATGGAACGTAAAGAGATAGAATCAGGTTGATTCCCAAAATGCCTTTCGAGATATTCCTCAATGTCCTGACTATTCATGGAACATGAGAAGTAGATGATTAATCATCTATTTCTGGAAGAAATCAAAGAATTTCTTGGGAATCCTACAAGATCCATTCATTCTTTTTTCTCTAATTGATGGTTAGAACTTCATCTGGGACGGTATTTAATTCAGAAAGTTTGCTGGGTAGTTGACTTATTCAATAACCATAACCATAAGCTCCAAATACAACACAAAGTGCATATCCGTAGAGGAGTCGACAAGATGTCCAATAATGCCTCTATTCACAAGATAGGATGTGGGCTAAGACACTTCCCGGGCTCACACTCAAAGTAAGTAAAATAGATTAAAAATACACCCTAGGTAGAAGGATGGTGACTTGTCCTTGGAAGATAGGAATCACCACTACAATCAAACTTGAGATCCGTATGCCATGAAACCAATGATGCATGAAATGCTTAATGCTCATATATATAGCGGGGATGTGACCTCAACCTACATGAGTAAGACCAATTTAGCTATTACTTGGAATCACGATGAAATTCCCTTATCTGTAATGAGGTGTCCTACTTACCAAAGGTAAACTGTCACAACCCAACCACATGGACCATGACTAGGGCCCAAGTGGGCCCCCCATACCTGATCACAAAGCCAAACTACAAACGGATGACTTATTTTTTTATAAAAAATTTGGTAAGAGTTTCCTTTGTTTTACGGATTATTCCAAATTAAACCTGCACCCAGAAAATACCAACAGAGACCACACAAGGGTAATAGAACAACATATATAGGTATATGGGCCGACAAGGCCACTCAACATACACATCATACAAATCTAATCACATGGACTGGGCATAACCCACACATATATACATCTACAGACCTCTAACCAGACAGATAAAAGTGGTATCAAAATAGTTCATTCTTGGAATGTCCACAGACCGTGTCTAGTAGAGTCTTATTTATCGGTGTGTTGTGCACCACATCTATAAATAGGAGGCTACAGGACATTTAGGATGTTATTCTTCTTTTCTGATCTTAGATCATGCGGTAGAGCTATGTTTTTAGGGTGACCCCTTTTTGACCAAATGTACGGTGTTGTTTCTAGTGATGCCTCTGAGAAAGATCACGGCTGCCCAGAGGAGCAAGCCCTATAGTAAGAAAGAGTAATAATCCTGATTTGGCCTTTTATGCTAGAGAAGGACTTTTAAACTTAATAAAAACTACAATGTGGTGTGTGAGTTCTGCAAGATGGAAGGGCACACCAAAGAGGTATGCTATAAGTTGGTAGGATATCCTGCTTATTACCATAGGTCCAAAAAAAGACCTCATAATATGGTTTCAAGTAACTCTATCCCACATCATGATCAGTTTGATGTCAAGGCTAATGCATGTAATATGATGAGTGAAGAATCAAGAAATTGATGCCCTCAATTCAAAGGTTTCTAAGTTTTTCAGTGGAATGAGATGTTTCTCTTTCTTATTTAAATTCAAAACAAGAAAATTCTGCTCACTTTTCTGTGGTTCAACTTTAGAAAGAACATCATATGATAGAGATTGCTAATGAGATCTTAGATTCTCTTGCTTTAGTGGTTCCTCAAGAAGAATTCTCTAATGAGTCAGTAACAGGAAAAATGTATCATGTCATGAATAAGATCTCATTCTTAGTTGAGAAGTATAACGCTTTTCTTTCTGAAGTTGACCAACTTAGATGGAGGTTAATTGAAGTTGCACCAGACTGTAATATGCAGGATGAACTGGGGGTGTTGGTGGTTGTACATGATATATTAATTGAATTTAGAACAAGAGAAGTGAATCTAAACCAACATCTGAGTTTTTTTTAAGTGATGGAAATAGAAAATCGTCTGAGGAATCTAATAAACATAAATTGATGGTTGAGAATGCAAATGCTAAAATTACAAAGCTGAATACTGAAATTGAACAGGAGAAAGCAAGGTATGCTAATACCAAAGAGAAGCTTAGCTTGGCTGTGACAAAAGGAAAGGCATTAGTTCAGCAGCGTGATGCTTTGAAGAGGTATCAAAGAGAAGCTTAGCTTGGCTGTGACAAAAGAGAAGCTTAGCTTGGCTGTGACAAAAGGAAAACTAGTGAATTGGAGAGGTATCAAATTGAGTTGAAAGGGAAGTTGAATAGTCTTAAAGCTGCAAAACAAACAAAGGATTTACTTGGGTGAAGCAAAAATTTAGCTACTTCATCGCAGGAAGCTCTCATTCAAAAGGAGAATATTCAGCAGCCTCAGGAAGATCATTTGGGTAAAACCAAAAGACATTGAACAACTACTTAGCTGCTGGATCAATGGTGGGTAATGCTACAACAAAGGAGAGATGGAAGATTGTCCTAGCCAGCATATGGTGGACCATTTAGAAAGAAAGAAACCAGAGGTGTTTTGAGGGCAAAAAGAAAAAAAGGGCAATGTACAGACCTTTTAGATGAATTGTTTATCTCTATATTATTTCTAGTCTAAACAGGAAATTTTAGGTCAGGCGGAGGATCTATTTAATTTAATAGACTATCTGTGACAAAAAGCACAAGTAGAGTACATTCTGATGTAATTGTTTTTGCTATGCTAAGGGGACTACTTGAGCAAATAAGCCATCTGTGGTTCTTTTTATTGATAGATCATCTGATTCGTTGAATATTAGAGAAAAAAGCTGGAAGGCTCTTGATTCTTTTAGACAATTTTCCCTAAAAATTCAGATGTCAAATGAAAAGAGTGAACCAAAAGGGATTCAAAACACAAAAGACATCTCTTAAGGCTTTTCAAGCATCAAGAAGTACTACTAGACACCCTAAAGTGGGGCTGATAACACCATCCCAAAAGATAAATATGAAAGACAAGATGTCAATTGTTGTAGTGAATCAAGGGATCCAAGTCATCCTAGAAGATCTGGTTTTAGGTTTAGAAGGCAGTACATTGCATGAAATATTGACATATGCACTTCAGCAAAAGAAGGAAGTGAAATTGATCTCACTTGTGAAAGAGGTAGGATTTCAACTTTTATCTGAAGATTTTGACATCAAAACTGCTCAAGCTATACCAGGTGAAATAGAGTTTCAGTCAAACAAGGTTTCAAAGATACTTGTGAAAGGTTTTTCTGAAGGTATTAGTGATCCAGATAGAAAAACAATATGTTTCTTGGAGATACCATTTTGGGGAAGCAATACAATGAACAATCTGAATCAAATGAAGCCAAGTCTTCTTATATTTGCCTAAAGCATTTTGAAACTATATTGGTGCTCACAGAGCTTCAGTCGGATCAACTTTATCCTTTATAAGGTATTCCAGAAGAACCTACTGATTCAGGTACAAATCGAATATTGTATGTTGAGGATGGGAAGCACATCGAATAGTCAAACCCAATTAATGCTGAATTGCCTCAGCCAATTGACGAGAAGAAATTCTGTGAATAAGAGAGCTCACAAATATCTGAAATAATTAGTCATGATGATATGAAGAAGGTTGCTAATAGCCCTATTATAGAGGAAACAATCAAAAAAGCAAACTACTAACTCAAGAAGCTCTGCTGAAGCAGAATATAGAAGCATTGCTTCAATAGTAGCTGAGTCAGTTTGGTTAGTAGGTTTAACGAAGGATCTTGGTGTTGATGTAGCTCTTCCTGTTAATATGTATAGTGACAGCAAAGCAACCCTACAAATGGCAGGTAATCCAGTGTTTCATGAGAGGATAAAACATATAGAGAATGACTGCCACTTCATTAGAGAGAAGATCACTTAAGGCTTGATAGTCACAAACTACATTGCTACAAGAGACTAGCATGCAGAGATACTAACTAAAAGCCTATCTAGAGTTCAACATAAGCTTTTAAACCCCAAGCCAGGCATATTAAACTCACCGATCTATTGGTTTGCTGTTGGAGAGACCAAGTTTATTGATCCAAATGTGATTCAGCAGGCAGTAGATGAGGTGAAACTCATTTGGGAGCGATTGTTAGTGGCCAGATTCGGCTAAAATCATATATAAATAATTATCATCGACATTTAGAGTTTTAAGTTGCTGATTGGGTATCCTTAAAGTATCCCCACATATTTGTAGTGTTTATAGGTTATTCAATCTTTTGCTAGACCTTGTTGCTTAATAAGTAAATTTTGAGCGTTGAATGTATTGATGTGATAATTGAAAAAGGAAACTCCCCCTAAGTCATTCATGTAACTCGTAAGGACAGTTTAACATTCAAGGTTGAATGTTCTAAGGGGGAAGGATGTTAGGACCCGTATGTCTTTAATTGGATTGATTAGGAAAAATTTGGGACCAAAAGTGGAATTTCTCAAAGTTGGGTTCTTTAAGACAATTTGGCAGTGCCACTTAAAATGGTGTTAGATTTCTATTGGGCCATGTATGGTGTGGACCACACACTTGGCAAGTCTTGGAAATATATATATTTATATATATAATATCTTTACCTCTTTCCTTATCTTTTAAGACTTTGTAAATATACAAGAAGAAAAAGAAGCCAATGTTTAAGAACTTGAAGAGAGGCTCTCCGCCTCATCTTGGAAATTATGAAATTCTTTCTTCTTCACTCTAAATTTATTTTATTGGTACAAACATACTATATTGAGGCCCCTAAGTAGTGTGAAAGTGTTTTAGAGCAAGAAATCATCAAATTTCTCATCTTTGGAACCCTAGCTCAATTAAGGGATTGAAGTGATAAGGTAAGAATTTATCTTGTTTTATGTGTTATTAAGGTTGTATGTATGTTGTAGTATGTTAAAATGAAGAAAAATTATAAAATAATGAATGTTTGAAATGAGTTTTGTGGGTACAAGTGTTGGTTGGGTGAGTGTATATATGTTGTATTGTGATGGAATTGTGAAGTGTTAAAATGAAGAAAAATCATGAGATATGAATGTTGGGAGTGAATTGTGTGTGCGGGGGTGTTTGGGCCGGAGGCTTGTGATTTTGGTGTCTCTTCCTTCCTGCGATGTTCTGAGCTCCATTGCTATCAGTGTAAGAATGGAAAATCTGTTGATTGGTTCAATTGCTTACTGTGTTTGATTGGCATTTGCAACTGTTGTCCATTGTTAAGAAAGTTAACTATGTTTGCTACTCATCGTTCTCGAAAACGCTTCACCTTTTTCTGGGTTTTCCTCTAAAGAGTTGTTCTTGGTTTAGTACCAGTATAATCAGCCATGTACGAGTTAATTGACTACCAAAAAAGTCTATTCAGAAGCAAGACATAGAAGATATCCCTAAAGTTTTCATGAGGAACATAATTACAAAAATATCACATATACTTCGGTTTTCAACTTGCGATTCTGCTCAGGAGCAGTTGATGAAACTTCCCATAAAATGGGATTCCTACATAGTCAATCAAGTTCTCAAAACTATCCTCCAATGGAGAAATCCTGGTTGTTTTTCAGTTGGGCCTCTAAATTGAAAGGGTTTAAGCCTGACCAATTTACCTACACAACTATGTTAGATATATTTGGGGAAGCTGGGAGGATTTCATCCATGAATTATATACTTTAGCAGATGCAGGAGAAAGGAATTAAGATAGATGCAGTGACATATACATCACTTCTTCACTAGGTTTCTAATCATGGGGACATTGATGAGGTTGTTAAATTATGGAAGGATATGAAATATAAAGATTATATTCCTAATGTAGTTTACTATAATGCATATATGAAAGCTTTGTTTGATCATAATTGAGTTAAGGAAGGAGCCAAGATATACAAGGAGATGATTCAATCTAGTTGTTCTGCTAACTGCCACACATACACTGTCTTGATGGAGCATCTTGCTAGTTCTGACTTTGGACACCCCGAAGCATAAGATAGATTGGGTTTGCGTTTGGATTGCATTGGAGGGTGTTGAAGTATGTAAAGAAACCTTACCTTTTGGCATGACTTAGGTAAAGATAGGTTATGATACGAACTCTATTCCCAAAGTCCAAGCTTGTGTATAATCTGTATTTATTCCTTAGCACTCTTTTGATAATTTGTTCTAATCTTGACTCCTATGTCTATGAAATTCGTAAGTTGCAAGAATATGTCAAATTTGAGTAATTTGAAAGAATTTATGCTTTATTGATTTTAAAACTTTAAACGTCCGTAATTTTGATAAAAGCTCGGATTGCCTCAAAAACTATTTTAAAATGTCTCGTAGTGGTATGTATGAATTAGGTTGAGTATGTTACCCATAAACTGGGTCAGTTCGGGTCTCCAT
>DF357393.1:112351-128289 GCA_000787875.1 Solanum virginianum | reverse complement strand
TAGGCATCGTACGGTGGATGATCAAAGTCCTCAGTCCCTACATGGTAATATCATATAGGTAAAAGTATGTGTTAGTACATTTGAATATACTAAGTATAGGGTATGCAATGTATGTAATTACTAAACCTGTATTTTAATGTTAGATGATAAGGGCAAACATTATAGAAAGATATAATAATGAGAATATTATAACAAGATGCCATAAAACCAATGATGCATAAAATACTTGATGCTCATTATATAGCGGGGATGTGACCTCAACCAACATTAGTAAGACCAATTTACCTATTACTTGGAATCCCGATGAAATCCCCTCATTGGTAAAGAGGTGGTCTACTTGCCAAAGATATACCATACTTCACCTTATGGGAACCCATCCCATTTCGCATGAAGCAACCTTCCTTATGAGAACACATCCCATTTTGGATAGGATTTCTACACATAGCATATCTTGTCACATTATACTTCACCTTATGGGAACCTATCCCATTTCATATGAAGCAACCTTTCTTACGGGAACACATCCCATTTCGAATAGGATTTCACATAACCTATGTTAGGCACATAGTTCTAAGAAAAAGAGCACTCCCTCAATCCACTTGTGCTAAGTCATCAACCCACAAGAATACTCATAATATACATATACATGCTTTCAAAAGAGGCAATAGTTATTTCCAAAACCATACTGGTCCACCATGAACTAGTTCTTGTGCTAAGTCATCAACCCACAAGAATACTCATAATATACATATACATGCTTTCAAAAGAGGCAATAGTTATTTCCAAAACCATTTCAATGTATTCATAGGCTTAAAGGCCAAACACCATTCATAATAATTCATACCTAGGCTCAAATGTCAAAATTCATAATTTCATAGTCCTATTACTCATGCATAGGAATAGCCCATTCATATACAAGATGGTGCAAGCACCCAAAATCCTCAAGGAGCCATAATCATAGACATGTATATGATCACATTTTTGTCATAACCATAGTCTTGTCAAAAATCATATACTTAGCATAATTGGGTGTAAGTACCCAGATTTTTTTATAGCTTTAGTGACGCTTGAGATTGGATTTCGAATAGTTTTGGACCAAGGTGACACCTTATGGAACATCCAAGCTTGATCTACGTTAACTTTCAAGACTTCAGTTCAAGATCATTTATGTTATTTAAGGCTATCATGGGTCCCCTACATCAAGCCAAGTTCGAAGGGATTTCTGTCGGCTAAGTTTGACACAAGTACCGGTAAAAGGGTCAACTTTAAAGTGGCATATCTCTTAGCACAAAAGTAACTGGGTGGCCCCCTATTTTACAAAATAAAGTACATTTGAGTTAGCTTTCCAATGTACTTGCTTTCACCTCATTTTGAATTTGGATGAAGGAGTTATGACCATTTTTGTGAGACCCTCTTGTGCATTGATATCACATGGATAGTTTGATGGGATGTGGTGCCTTGGATGGGCCGTTTGAATAGGCTGGGGCTGGAAAAGGATATTTTTAGCCTAATTAATGGGAAGCTCTTTGATGTAGCTTCAGAAGCACTTGGTTTCATCTCATTCTGATGTCGAATGAAGGAGGTTTGACTGTTTTCGAAATGGGTGTTATCCCATAAGGAAAGTTACTTCATGCAAAATGGGAGCTGTCCCGTAAGGTGAAGTATGGTCTACCCTTGGTGAGTAGACCACCTCTTTACTGATGAGGGGATTTCATCGGGATTCCAAGTAATAGCTCATTTGGTCTTACTCATGTTGGTTAATATCACATCCCCATTATATATGAGCATCATTTGCATTCATATATCATGAATTTCATAGCATCTTCTTGTATTACATTCATTGCTGTAAATTTCTTTCTATATCACTATTCCTCTACCTTAAGTTGTTTTTGTTTATGTTATTTATACCTTGAGGGTGAGCCCAAAACATGTCTTGGCCCCTGTCCTATCTTATGACTAGAGGGATTGTTGGATATCTTGTAGACTCTAGTCGAATCAATGTGTTATGAGTTATATTTGAACCTTATGATTATGGTTATCTTTTGGTTATGGCTATTATGGTTTGATTATGGGAACTATGCTATATATGTATGTTTGATGTGGAAGTGTCGGAAGATCCTAAGTCCCGAATTTCCCCTATAGTATGAGTCGTACTTACCTGCCACTAAGTCATTATGTGTTATATGCTATGTGAATTCATGCTAATCCCTTTCCCTAGGATATCCCCATAGTATTAGTCCTACTTACCCGTCTCTTAGAACTATGTGTTTAATTTTGAATGCGCTTTTGATCGGGATGGTTTGTGTTAGATGAGATGGCTTCTATGGGCCCGGGTTTAATGTTAGAGGCTATGAATGAATGCGCTTTTGATCTGATAATGTGAAATTGGATAATTTGAGGCTTATTTAGGGACTCTCGGGTTTTCATTTGCCATGTCACTCCTAGAACCTAGGTCCAGGTTATGACAAAGATGGTATTAGAGCAATAAATTTAGAAATAGTCCTCTAAGTCCAACACGCCGCATCAAGTAGAGTGTTCTTCATTGGTGTGAAGCGTGCCACATCTATGGGTAAGAGGCTGCAAGGCATTTTAGGAAATGTTTCACTTTTTCATGATAATTATCATGCCATGGAACATGTCTTAAGATTTCCTATCTTCATCCCTTTCCAACGAATAGGAAAAGTTACTTTAGGCTCGTAATGCAATCCAGGTAAGGAGAATGTTGTAGCTGATCTTACAGATGAGGTTAGACGAGAGTTGGTGAAGGGTGTGCATTGGTTGAAAAGCTTGCTCCTTTGAATATGCTTAGTTTTCTTAGGTTGGCTAGCTATTATGGAAGGTTTGTTGAATTTGTGTCTTATCTATTGCACCTCTATTAACTTAGTTAACTCAATAGAAGGTTAAGTTGGTATGGTCGGATAAGTATGAGATGTGTTTTCAAACTTTGCCAGGTTGGTTGACATTAACTCCTGTTTTGACATTACTGGATGATTTAGATAGGTTGGTCATGTGTTGTGATAATTCTCTAATTGGTTTGGGTTGTGTATGTATGAAACATAGTGAGATAATATCTTATGCGTTGAGGTAGTTGAAGATGCATCACTATATTACCTGACTCATGATCTTAGGTTAGCGGCGGTGGTATTTGCTTTGAGATTTGGAGATCCTATTTGTATAGAGTGCATGTTGATGTCTTCACCGATCACACGAGTTTGCTATAGGTGCTCATTCAAAGGGACCTTCACTTGAGGAAATTGAGAAGGTTGGAACTCTTGAAGGGCTATGACATGAGTGTACAATATCATCTCGACAAGGTAAGTGTTGTAGCTGATACACTCAGCAGGCTATCTATGGGCTCTTGTTTAGGAATGAAAGAAAAAGTTGGCAAAAAGATGGTGCTTATGCTTGGATAGATTGGGGTGTTAGGTTGACCGACTCTAATGATGGTGGCATTTATGTTTAGAATGGTGCTGAACTTGCAGTGGTTGTTGATGATAAGGCTAAGTAAGATCTGGGATTTGTCATTGGTTGTATTAAAGAGGTTGGTTGCCAAAGGAATAACAGGGAGGCTTCCCCCAAGGGAAAGATGGTATGCTTTGGTATGAAGGTCAATTATGTGTTCTAGGTATGGGTTATCTGAAGAGGGTATGATCATGAGTAAAGCCCGTAACTCTCATTATTCCATTCACCTGAGATCTACTAAGAGGTACTACAGTTTGAGAGAAGAGTATTGGTCATATGATATGAAGAAGGATATAGCCAAGTTTGTATCAGAATGCCCTAATTATCAACGAACGAAGATAAAACACCAAAAACCCGGTGGTTTGATTCAAGATATTTAAATTCCTACTTGGAAGTGAGAAGAGGCAAACATGGATTTTGTGGTGGGTTTGCCTCTGATCCAAAAGTAATTTGGTTCATTTTAGGGTATTTGTTGACCAGAGTACTAAGTCAGCTTATTTCTTATCGGTTGAGACTACTTTCAATGTTGAGGACAATTTAAACTTTGGAAGACATAACAAGGTCTTGTGTGTTAGAATTTAAGGTTAATTGCGGGTAATCATCTATCGCTAATTGAGTTTTCTTCCAACAATAGCGTTCATGCTAAAATTGGTACAGTGCCGTTAGGGGCTTTATGGGGTAGAAGGTGTAGGACTTTGGTGGGATGGTTTGTGTTAGATGAGATGGCTTCTATGGGCCCGGGTTTAATGTTAGAGGCTATGAAGTGAGTGAGATTAGTTAGGGAAAAGTTGAAGATAGTTTGAAGCTACCCAAGGATTTTACTTAGATGATGGAAAGAGGGATCATGAGTTTAGTATTGGTGATTGGGTGGATGTGAAGGTATCACTTATTAAGGGTGTGATGCATTTTGGAAAAGAGGTCAAGTTAAGTTTCCCGGTATGTAGGCCCTCATGAGATTGTTGAGCCATGCAGGAATGTGGCCTATAGATTGGATTTGCCTTCCGATTGAGATTTATTCATTCGGTTTTCTACATATCTAAGTTTAGGAAGTTGGTTGGTGATACTAGTGCTTTTATTCCTTTGGAAGGCATTGAGGTTGAGGATAACTTGTCTTATGAGAAAGTCCGGATTGAGGTCTTGGATGGGCAAGTGGGAAGGCTTAACAATGGAGTCAACATATTGAAAGTGCTACGTGGGAAGTGGAATCAAATGGGATGCAACGACACCACTATCCTTTCCAATCTACTCAAGCCCATGGTATTAGGTTCTTGTTCTCAATGGTCCTAATTTTTTCGCTCTTAAGTCTTATGACATGGCATGCATACATGTATATCAAAATGATTTATTTTATGATATTTTAAAATGATTTGAATATGTTTTGATACGAGTTTTAACGATTTGATGATTTTCAAATGGTGAATTATGCATTGTACCTTGTTTTTGGAAGTTTCATATTCTAATTCAATCCTTTCAAGCCTTGTTCTTCCATATTTGAGGACGAATGTTCCCAAGGGGGAGATAATGTAAGGACTCGAATTTTTTATAGCTTTAGTGACGCTTGAGACAGCATTTCGAAAAGTTTTGGACCAAGGTGATACCTTATGGAACATCCAAGCTCAATTTAAGTTCAATTTCAAGACTTCAGTTCAAGCTCATTTATGTTGTTTAAGGCAATCATGGGTCACCTATATCAAGCCAAGTTCAAAGTGATTTTCGTTGGCTAAACTTGACACAAGTATCGATAGAAGGATCAAGTTTAAAGGGGCATATCTCTTGGCACTAAAGGAACTGGTGGCGCACGACCTACCAAATGAAAACCCTTTGAGTTAGATTCATAATGCACTTGGTTTCACCTCATATTGATATCAGATGAAGTAGTTTTGATCATTTTCGTGAGACTCTCTTGTGCAGTTGTGTCAAACGGACAACTTGATGGGTAGTTATGCCTTTGATGGGTCATTTGGGTCAGCAAAGACTAGAAAAGGCTATTTTGGGCCTAAGGAATGTGACACGGCCAGTGTCATAGGCCATGTGGCTTGCCACAGACCGTGTGGAGGCTCGTGCAGTGTGCAAATGAGACAAGGTTGACATGAGGGAGAGTTTTGTGGCTAAGTGTTGTGCTACGGCCATCTTCTTGGGCCGTGGCATGCTTGCGAGCCATTTGGCCAGGCGTGAAGCCTCTTGATCCCATTTTTTCCACCAAGTATGGTTGGATGGACCATTACAAGGTCTATATAACACCACAGGGTCTGTGAAAGTGGCCGTCAAAGTGAAGTTGATGCTAAATTTTTCTCAAGTGTTCCAAATGCAATTTTGGGGCTAAGTGTTGTCTCACGGGCACTCCACAACACTTATGGAGTGCCACACGACCACTCAAGCCTTCTATGAGGCAATAGTTTACCAATTTTTCCATCTATTAACAAATGATATTTTTGTAAATTCTAATTACTCTAATGACCTTTTTGGACTTCCAATGCTATCCTAACCTCCCCAAAAGACCTAAACCTTATTCCGAAAGATCAAACTCATTACTCTCATCTCAAATACACTCTCAATTCTCTCAAGAGCCTCCACCAAGACCCCAATACAAATTCAAGGAAACCCAAGAATAAGTTTTGGATTCCAAGACCCACTTCCAAGCTTCCATTCTTTCCCAACTCAATTAAATCCTAATTACCCATGCCTTCTTAATATCATACATAGCATATGCATTCATGTTCATGAGAATTTATGAAAATTATGCTATGGGTTAAACCCAATTATGTTCTATGATATAATTTTGATAAAATATTGGATATGACAAGAATATGTCTATTGAATATGGCTCTTACAGCATTTTGGGTGTTTGCACCATTTTGTATATGAATGTGCTATTCCTATGCATGAGTATATTGCCTATGAAGCTATGATTTTGGCATTTGAGTCTAAGTATGAATTCCTATGAATGGTATTTGGCTTTGAAGATTAAGGATGCATTGAAATGATCTTGGAAATGAATATTATCTTTGAAAACATATATATATACACACATATATATGTATTCTTGTGGGATGATGACTTAGCACCGATAAATGGATAGTTTGCTCTCTTTCTTTAACTATGTGCCTAGCATAGGTTTCCTTTCCAAAATGGGAGTTGTCCCATAAGGAAAGATGCGTCTGAAATAGGAGTTATCCCGTATGGAGAAGAAATAATTTTATTTGATTTGTGATTTGTGACAATCCTATCCAAAATGGGAGTTTTCCCATAAGGAAGGTTACTTCATGCAAAATGGGTGTTATCCCATAAGGTGCAATATGGTCTACCCTTGGCAAGTAGACCACCTCTTTTACCGATGAGGGGATTTTATTGGGATTCGAAGTAATAGATCGCTTGGTCTTACTCATGTCGGTTAAGGTCACATCCCCATTATATATGAGCATCATTTACATTCAAGCATCATGAATTTCATACCATCTTCTTATATTACATTCATCGCTGTAAATCTCTTTCTACATTATATGCTCTTATCATCTAACATTTATATGCAAGTTTGCCTTAGTCTTGAAATTCCATAGTTTTGGGACAGACTAAAGTGGAATGGCAAGTATATGGTCCATATGGAGTGGTATGGCACGTATACCTCCCGATCAGGCTTTTGAAGTGAAATTTTGTCTATGTATGGATCAAACTCATACTTTTGCCTACATGATCTCACCATGTAGAGACCGGAGATTACTTTCATCCACCGTTCAATTGGTTAACTCGGATTTTGAGACATTGGTTGTGGTGAGCCCTATCTTCCAAGGACAAGCCAGCATTCTTCTACCTTAAGTTGCTTTTTTTATGTTACCTATACCTTGAGTGTGAGCCCGGAACATGTCTTGGCCCCCATCATATCTTATGACAAGAGGCATTGTTGGATATCTTTTAGACTCTCGTCGGATCTATGTGTTATGTGTTGTATTTGAACCTTATGATCATGGTTATGTTTTGGTTATGGCTATTATGGTTTTATTGTGGGAATTATGTTATGTATATGTATGTTTGATGTGGAAGTGTGGAAGATCCTAAGTCCCGAATTGCCCCCATATCATGAGTCATACTTACCCGTCCCTTAGTCATTATGTGTTATATGCTATGTGAATTCATGCTAATCCCTTTTCCTAAGATATCCGCATAGCGTGAGTCCTACTTTTCCGCCCATTAGAACTATGTGTTTAATTTTGAATGGGCTTCCGAACCAATGATGTGAATTTTAGTACTTTGAGGCTTGTTTGGGGACTCTCGGGTTCCCATTTGCCGTGTCACTCCTAGACCCTAGGTCTGGGTCGTCAATTTTGGTTGAAAAGTTAGTTAGAATTAGTTACTGCTATTTCTATTGTAATTGTTTTCAGTTCTTGATTTTAGTATAAGTAAGAATTTGTAATACTCTTTGAAAGGCATGCTAAGAAGTGATTTCTAAATATACTCTCTCAATTCCTCCCTAATTCTGTCTCTATATCTATCTCACAATCTCCCTGCTCTTTATTATTTTCTTTTCTTCTCTTTTCTGTCTTGGTACCTTCAATTAGGTATCAAATTCAATGAAATTATATTAAATCATGAAAAATCGTAACAATTGGAATCAAAACTGAAGAGACTCAATATGTAGTTCATAACTCTAAATGGCCTTGAAGAGAAAACCCTCTTAGAAACCATCAATTTCATGCAATTTGTATTAATTTATATCAAGTATCATCATATAAGTGAGAATCTAAGCAATAGAGTAAAATCATAAAAGTCCATGAAAATACATACTTGAATTCAGGAGATAAAATTGAAAGATACACATGAATGAATACCCACACACCTTGAGGAGAAATTAATGGAGAAATCTGGAAATCAATGGATGGACTTTGAACTCTAGCCTTGGGAGTCTTTGTTGAAAATTGTTTTTAGTTACTATAGTAGTTTTTAGCAAATAAGTTAATTAGTTTAAGAAAAATTTGAATTTTGAATTTTAGTTAAGTTGTTTGAGTATTGAGATATTTTAGGTTATTCTAAATTTTAAATTATGAAGATTATATGTTTAGGTTGGCTATTTAAAGCCCCTCAATGTTTAATAAAATTAATTAAAAGCCATTGAAAGCGTTTCAATCCATTGAGAGACTTTTTCAACTCTTTTTTTGCTGCTCCATTCATCCTTTCGAAAAAACCAACAGAGCCTTATTGATCTTACGAGATTTGTGAGTTCTTTCAAAGAACTACCATATCATTTTCAATCCGCGAGGGCTACCTTTTTAACCCATGAGGGCTACCTTTTTTTAACCCGTAAGGGCTACTTTTAACCCACAAAGCTACTTTTTAACCCATTTACGTCAGGCTTATTTTCAACCAGTGCTTTTTTCAATGCATAGGCTTTTTGAGCCAATGTTTAACATAAGAATGACAAGCAACAGTCTCTTCTTAAATGCCCCACAAATTTTCATTGGCAAAATTTATCAAGTTTGGTCATTGATAATAAAATCTCATTATGAAACATATGTTTTATGTGATATTGTGATGGAAGAAAAATCATCACAATAATTCTCTGCAAATCCTATCAATTTCCAAATGAAAGCACTTTCAAACAAGAGAAGATCATTGATGGTGTTTTTTAAGCACAAAATCAAAAGGAAAAAAGAAAGAAGAAGAAATTTTGCAAGTTCAAAAACCAAAAAATAATAAATCAGCACTAACCATCACTAAGACGAGGGTTCCCAGGAAACAGCCTCTCTATTTAGGTAGTGGTAAGGCTGTGTACATCCACCCTCCCCAGACCCCACTTGTGGGATTTTACTGGGTATGTTGTTGTTGTAACCATCAAAATAAAAATTGAGGAGGAGCAATTTTTAAAATTGCAGTAACTAAAGCAAAGGAGGAGTGTTGAAAGTCACTTTTGGTTACTGCAGTAGTTTTTAGCAAATAAATTAATTAATTTAAGCAAAAATTGAATTTTGAATTTTGAATTTTATTTAAGTTGTTTGAGTGTTGAGATATTTTAGGTTATTTCAAATTTTAAATTATGAAGATTATATGTTTAGGTTGGCTATTTAAAGCCTCTCATTGTTTAACAAAATTAATTGAAAGCCATTGAAAAGATTTGAATCCATTGACAGATTCTTTCAATATTTTTGCTGCCTCATTCATCCTTTTAAAAAGAAACCAACAGTCTTCAATGGACTTTGAGAATGTGAGGATTGAGTAAATTTGAGAGTTTAGGGATTAGAATGAGATTGGGTTGAATATGATGTGGGTTGGCAGGTTATGGGTAGTTATAGGTTTAAAACAACGTAATTTAGGGGATAAATGGTATAAAATAACCAAAAATCCCCTCATTAAAAATTATCTGGAGGGAACCCTTCTAGATCCAGGGATGGGGGATCATGGAATTGAGACTAATTTTTATGGTTTTTGATATCCATGTACAAGAACCCCTTCTATGGACCATCATTAGGGCCACGACCCGTAGAAGAGTCACGTCCTGTTAGACTTGGGTAAGGTTCAGAGGCCTTGAATTTTGAATTCCACACCACGACTGGGAATTATGAGTCATAGAAACTATTATGACCCGTAAAAAGGCCATCATAGACTGCCCAAAAATTTAAAAAATTTTCTAAGTGTTCCCATGTTCTACGAACTA
Organism: Solanum virginianum; assembly: GCA_000787875.1. Classification (NCBI taxonomy): domain Eukaryota; kingdom Viridiplantae; phylum Streptophyta; class Magnoliopsida; order Solanales; family Solanaceae; genus Solanum; species Solanum virginianum. The sequence goes on along the minus strand of DF357393.1, from coordinate 118,184 downwards.
TATCTACAACTTGTAAATTGAACTACAACCCGTATAATGCCTGCGTCCTATTAAACCCCAAAATCCACAATCACTACTATGATCCGTAAACAAAATGACGACTCGTAAATGTTGTTCATACCTCCAACCCCAAAATTTCCAGAATTACACCACATCTCACAGTCATCTATGAGACTCTGTCTACAACCCATATATATCGTTTCATCATGTCCACTTTTGCTTCCCATGTAGCACTCTCAACTTGTTGGTTCCTCCATAAAACTTTGACGAATGCAATTTCCTTATTTTTCAACCTTTTAACTTGTTCATCTAAAATTTCAACTAAAACTTCTTCATGAGTCGAATTTTCCTCAACACCCACATTTTCTGATGGTAAAATGGAACTTAGATCACCCATAAATTTTCTCAACATTGACACATGAAACACTGGATGAACCATAGTCAATTCCAATGGCAAATCTAACTCATGTGCCAACTTGCCTATTCGATTCAAAATTCTATAAAATCTTATATACCTAGGACTCAATTTCCTCTTTATACAAGAACGCATTACACCCTTCATGGGTGAAATCTTCAAATAGACCCAATCTCCTCGTTGAATTGAAGATCACTTTTTCTAAAATTCAAATATAACTTTTGACGACTTTTGACTGTCTTCAATCTCTCCTGTGTGAGACTTACTTTCTCCATAGCATCCAAAACACAATCAGGACCAATCAATGCCATCTCACCTATATCAAACCACACTATCGCGGATCTACATCTTCTCCCATATAAAGCTTCAAATAGGGTCATTCAAATGCTAGCATGATAACTATTATTGTAGGCAAATTCAATAAGCAGTAGATGATCTTCCTAACTACACTTGAATTCCCATACACAATCCCTCTACATGTCTCCTAGAGCTTAGATCATTTTGACTTTGCCATCAGTTTGAGGATGGAAAGTGGTACTTAAATTAATCTTTGTATCAAAACCTCTTTGAAATGACTTCCAAAAATGATAAGTAAATTGAGTACCACGATCCTATATGATAGACAATGGAATACGATGCAATCTCACCAACTCTCGAATGTATAATTTGGCATAATCCTCGGTACTAGAAGAAGTCTTGATAGGTAAAAATTTGATTGGTTTTGTCACCGTATACATAATTACCCAAATTGAGTCATGTTGCATTCGAGTGTAAGGTGCACCTGTTAGAAAAATCCATATTCACATTTCCCACTTCCAAGTAGAAAATTCAATGTCTTGGGTGAAACCACCCGACCTTTGGTATTCAACTTTCACTTGTTGGCAATTTGGACACTTCGCCACAAACCTTGCTATGTCCTTCTTCATACCATTCCACCAATACACTTTTCTAAGGTCTTTATACATCTTGGGTGAATCCTAGATGGATGGAACATTGGGAATTATGGGATTCACTCAATATCATATCTCTTAGGCCATCATCATTTGTAACACATCACCGGTCTTGATAAGGAAGTACACCATCTCCCCCTTGTGAAAAACCTCAACCTTCATTTCAATATCCAATTTCTTTGACTAAACCAATGTTGGATGTAACTCTTACTTTGCCTTAACATTAATTACCGCTAATTATTCTGACCCATTTTACATATGAATGCCGCCCTCATCAGAATCACCTAATCTCACTCCCAAATGGGCCAAATAGTGCACATCTTTTATCAACTCTTTCTTCCTATCATCAACATGAGCTACACTACTTAGATAACTTACTAAGTGCGTTGGCCACAACCTTCTTTGCCTTAGGTTCAAGTTCCTTCAGCTAAACACATATAAGAAACTCTTGTAGTCGGTAAATATATCAACATGGAGCCCATCGAGATAGGGATACCTTATCTTCAAAGCAAATATTAGGGCCGCTGATTCAAGATCATGAGTCGAATAATTTTGTTTATGCATTTTCAATTGCCTTAAAGCATATTATGCTATGACCTTATTATGTTGCATCAAAATGCAACCAAAACTAACAGGTGAGGCATCACAATAGATAACAAACCCATCGAAACCTTCCAATAATGTCAAGATAGGACCCAAAGCAAGACAGTCTTTCAATGTTTGGAAACTCTTTTCACATTCATTTGAACATTGGGAATTTATACTCTTTTAAGTCAATTTAGTCAAAGCCAATGCAGTAGATGGAAATCCCACAACATATCTCCTATAATACCTGGCCAAACCCAAAAAGCTTTTAATATCCAAAAGAAACAACAGTCTAAGCCAGTTCTTTACCGCGTCTGTCTTCTTTTGGTCAACCATAATTCTCCACCTGGCACCATATAACCGAGAAATGCCACCTCTCTCAACCAAAATTCACATTTCCTAAATTTGGCATACAATTACCTATCCCTCAAAGTTTGGAGCATAACTCTCAAATAATCCATCTATTCTTCCTCATTATAGAAGCAAACCAAAATGTCATCTATGAAAACCACCATAAACATATCAAGATATAGCTTGAATACCCTATTCATTAGGTCCATGAATACTGTCAGAATATTAGTCAACTGAAATTACATAACTAAGAATTCAAAATGGACATTCCTTGTTCAAAATGCTGTCTTGGGAATACCACACTCCCTTACCCTTAGTTGGTGATAACCGAACCTAAGCTGATTCCAAGATGTATGATTGAATCAAAGTAGTTTATACTTCATTCAAGCATTAGATCTCTTGTCTCATATCAATTAAACCCTAAAAATATGATAGATACACCCTTTAGCAATCAACTTTTATGCTTTGAGACAAGAAATTGACCCTTAAACACTGAATCACAACCCTTCCATTCAAGAACCAGCTCATTAGAAAATTGAAACTTGACCCTACGAATTCTACAATCAATAGATGCAAATGATGCATGCAACCAATCCATACCAAGAATGATGTCAAAACCAACCAAATCAAGATCACAAGGAATAACTTTATGCAAGGCCGACACTATACAATTTTGATAAACTCTTTTGGCTAAAATTGACTCATAAATGAAAGTATACATAGAAAAAGGTTTGATGTGCTATCAAAATATAACACATTTGATGCCTAAAATAAGGGATTTTATGAGTTCTTAATGCGGCTTTTTATGATTTTTATGTGTTTATGTGTTGTTCTTGCAAAAAAGTTAGGTTAGCATGATTTTGAAGAAACATTACAGATTTTGCTGAATCATAGGATATACGAGCTCACCTATGAGTAGTAGCTCAAGCTATGAGTCGTAGGGTATGTCGTAGCAAGAAATAGAGACCAAATATTAGAAATATGCTAAGTGAAAGTCACCCCTACGAGGTCACATTATGAGTCATAAGTCTCACTACGACTCATATAAGTGGACTCGTAGAAGGAATCAGAGAGCCAAAATATTGGACAAAAAATTGAAGGCCTAGACTATGAGATGAGCATACGAGTCATAGCCTAAGCAATGACTTGTACTAGTGGGTCGTACCAGTTGAGTCCAAATGCCAAGAACCTGATATGAACCCCGACTATGTCTCATAAGTTACCCTACGAGTCGTACCTGCAAGACATTCCAGCTGCCAACTATCTTTTCTGTGTTATTTTTAGGATTTGTATGTAAACACTATGAATACATTAAGTTAGGGTTTTATTATGAGATTCCAAATTTTATAAGAGAGAATTTGCCTTTGAATATTCTCTCGAGAATCTTTTAGGGTTTTAGCTTAGTTTATTATTTTCTCTTGGAAAACCTATTTTGGGTATTGCAAATCTTGCTTTGTATTTATTGCCAATCTATCAAGTTTTTGAGTTTGCAACTTGTGATGTCTACACTTTTCATTGCTTTTGGGAAAACTCTCAACTATGCCTTGTATTTGCATTCTTGTTGGTTTTCTTTAGTTATGAGTAGCTAAACACCCACAACTTGGGATCGTGGGAACCATGGGTAGTTGACTTGGTATGACCTAGGTTTATTTTATTTCTATGATTGGAGTTTTGCATGTATTATCTAATTCTCTTTATATTGATTGTGTTTGGTGGTGGCTAACACCAAAGCTCGCCTACTATCACGATCCCAACCAAGGTAGTGACGAATAGAAAACGAGAAATAGATGACAGGATTCGATTGATGCATTCTTACCTAATCAACCTAGCCTGACCAAAGGAAGGTTGACTGTGACAATAGGTAACTGTTAGTTGGCACACCATGGTGGCCGACCAAGCGCCATGGTGAAATTCGATCTTCACCTTCACAAGAGGGCTAGAAGAACCTAAGTTACCGCCCTGCATACAAATCTCTAATTGTAGTTATGTTATCTAGAGAAATTGAGTCAATAAACTATGGGGAACACAATTCCCAAGTTATCCCTAAAATTGAGTGTTTCCTAGCGTTATAGTTAGTGTTTATTTTATTTTGTTTCTTGAATCACAAGCCCCCCATATAAAGATTGTAGTTATGAATGCTTGAAATGATTAGTAGTGAAGTCTTGTAGTCAAGCCCTGTATTCCCTGTGGATTTTACCCTAACCTCTGGTTAGGTTAATTGCTAACAGCAATTGCTTTCTTATTGGAGCGTGAACATCATGAAAAATTATGGCGCCATTGCCGGGGAATACAACTAGGTTTTGACTTGATTTCACTATTAGTTAGTTCTAGCATTCATTTCTAGAGTCTTGTGTATTTTACTTTTGTTTTTGTCTTTGTTGTTTGATTTTACTTGCAGGGTGTGCTAGATTGTATGCCCAACACAAGAAGCTAAGGCAACCCCTTAGCTCCGATCAATTTGGAGATCCACAACCTTGTTAGAAGAATGGCTCAAGTGAATGAAGACATTGAGGTTGAGGAGGATATGAACATGAATAAGGATATGGGAAGAGAGGAGAATCCACCACCAAGGGGTAACAGGCCACAACTTAGGGACTTCAATGAAAACACTTATGGATAGAAGTAGTATCGATTGAATCTTATGGCAATGGACGTTACTAGTGTAATAGTACTGCCTCCTTTACTGGCAGATACTAAGTTCACAGTATCGAGTGGGTTGCTCCAAATACTCTAAAACTGCGGATTATTCACAAGGCTATCTTCAGAGGATCCCACCGTCATCAATATGGTGTTTGTTTGCAAAAATATCATGGGGACACAAAATCTTTCTCTTGATACTATTGGTTTAAGAGTGTTTCCACAGTCATTGATTGGCAATGAGCTGTACAATTGTCCGAGCTTCCTCTGGGTACTATTACAAGTTGAGCTGAGCTTTAGAGAGTATTCCTTAAAAGATATCTAAGAAGTTGAAGGTTAAGGACCAAATCAACAACTCTGAGCAATTGCCCAGTGATTCTATTAGCACGATATGGGAGAGATTTACTAAATGCTTGAGGATGGTCCCCGATCACAAGATTATTGATGATGCCTTGGATGAGATTTTCAATTAGGCACTTGATGAGAACACTCAAGCTTGTACCGACATAATCATGGGAGGCATGTTACTTGACCAACCTGTTGCATTGATAGCCATAAGAATGGAGCAAGTGGTCAAAACAGATAGAGCATAGGGTCAATGAGAGTGAGGTGCGATGAAACCTTCTTGTGTGGTGAACACCAACAATGACCAAGCAAAGGTATATGAAGAGATCATGGAGCAACTTGCTCAACTTTACACAAGTATGAGCTTTGTTTTAAAGTAAAACCAAGCAAGTATCAAAATAGCCACTCACCAAACTCCGAAATCCCCCATCTATGATGATTCATTCTTTGATGAGGATGCAAGTTTTATAAGCAACCAAACGGCGGGTTTCCAGAACAACCCCCAAGGGTCCAATTCGAACTATTGGAGGCAAGGTCCTGGGAATCAAGG
>DF357393.1:97324-110262 GCA_000787875.1 Solanum virginianum | reverse complement strand
ATCATCTCTCCAGATTGGAAGATGAAGCTATAGTGAATTTTGATGATGGTCTTGATATAAGTGACTCATTACTCGACGAGAGAGTTTTGATGGCCTCACATAATTTATACCTTGGTTTGCAGACTATGGTAACTACTTGATGAGTGATATAATGCCTCCTGATTTGAACACCCATCAACGTCGCAAGTTTATGCATGATGTAAAGAAATTCTTCTAGGATGAGCCATATTTATTTTGTATTTGCACAGATGGGATCATCCGTCGATGTGTTCCAAAGGTGGAAATGATGAGCATTCCTCAAGCTTGCCACTCTTCGTTGGTGGTTGGCCATCACAGTGGAGCTCGAACGACCTATAAAGTGTTGCAGTGTGGCTACTATTAGCCGTCTATACATCAAGACACCCATGGATTAGTGTAAATTCTTGTGATAGATGCCAAATATAGGGTGGAGTTTTGCAAAGGCATGAACTTTCTCTAAATCCTAATTTGGTCATAAAACTATTTAATTTTTTGGGGCATTGATTTTATGAAACCCTTTGTTAGCTCTCATGGTAACAAGTAGATTCTGTTTGCAGTTGATTATGTCTTTAAGTTGGTGGAGGCCGTAGCTCTACTGAACAATGAGGGTAAGAGTATTACCGGGTTCCTCCAAAGAAGCATTTTTTCCTGGTTCGGTACGCCTTGGGCAATTATCAGTGATGAAGGTTCCCATTTTTGCAATCGATTGCTCAAAGCTCTCCTTGAAAGATATGGCGAGAAGCACCGTGTGGCAACCCCGTATCATCCTCAAACTAGTGGGCAAGTGTAAACATGTGAGTTCAATGTCTAATCAACTTTGAAACATGCAATTTAATAAAATTATACCTAATCATGAAAAATCATAATTGGAATCATAATTAAAAGAAGACACAACATAGTTCATAACCTTACATAGCCTTGAAGAGAAACTCCACTTAGAAACCCTCAATTTCATTCAATTTGTATCAATTTATATCAATATAGATCAATTATCATAATATAAGTCAGAATCTCCGCAATTGAAGTAAAATCACAAAAGTCTATTAAGATACATACTTGAATTTAGGAGATAAAGTTGAAAAAATCTTTGAGTTCGACGGATGAAAGGAATCCATGGATGAATACCGACATACCTTGAGGAGAAATTATGAAGAAATCTAGAAATCAATGGATGGAGCTTAAACCCTAGCCTTGGAGTCTTCAATGGACTTGGTGGATGTAAGGATTGAGTGAAATTTGAGAGTTTAGGAATTAGAATGAGATTGATGTGAATATGTTGTGCGTTGGGGCACTATGCGTAGGAAATGACCAAAAAGTTCCTCATTAAAAATAGTATGAAGAAAATAATGTGGAGTTCTATGACTCATAGACCCTTTTACAATCCGTGGTTAGGGGTTTGTGAAACTCAAACCCTTTTTCATGGTCTCTAATTTCCTTATATGAGACCCCTTTCTATGCACCGTCATTAGGACCACGACCCCTAGAAAGGTCTCATCCGGTTATACTTGGGCAAGGTTCATATGCCTGGAATTTTGGGTTCCAAACCACAATTGGGAATTATGAGCCGTAGAAACACTTATGGCCCATAAAAGGGCCCTCATAGACTACCTAAAAATTCAAAAAAATTTCTAAGTTTTCCCATGTTCCATTATCCATAAACAAACCGACGACCCGTAAATGCTGTTTGTACCTCTAACCCAAACTTTACAGAATTTCACCATATGTCAGGGTCGTCTACAAGACCCTATCTATGACCCATAGAACCATTTATGAGCATAGACTAAGCTCGTAGTTCCTGCACCAAAAAGTAAGATTATTGCTGATATTTTCAAAAGGCCTCCATTCTTCAAGTTTTATGTATAATTTGTTGTAAAAAGAGATAAATGTAATGAAAATGAATTTATTCAGTATGATAACAAAAATGAGACCAAATCAAAATAAAAAGTATCCTCAGTATCCAAGAGGTACGAACCTTCTTTGGTTGCTTGCTAGAATTAACACATAATCCTTTAAAAATTGTAGGAGCAAGAACTTAGCTAGGTGAGAGATCATAATCATTGCTAATTATATCCAAGGATCTAAACTGGTCCTCCATGCAATTTGTGACCTCATCTTCACCTTGTTTAGTAATAATATCTATAAATAACAGTTAACAAACTCTTCCTCTGTACAGAAGTAAACGTTAGGTAATATCTTCGTTGTATTTGTCAAAATAGGAATAGGAATTAGAATAGTCCTATTGGCTTACACCATGTTTTGCAAATAAGAAATATTAGCTTCTACAACTATAAAAACCCATACAACTCACAGTAATAGAAGATTGATGCACTACAATTGGCATTAATTTCATAGGTCTGTACAAAGTTAGTAACACAGTTTATGACTATGCGAAATAGGCCACTACATGGAAAGTTCCTAGAAGGTTACACTTGTTGGCCAGTGCAATAAATGAGAGCAAAGTCAATTTATCATTAAAATGACCAGTCGTCTAGCTTACAAATAGCATGATACAACAAATGTGAACCTGAATATAATTCACTTCTACCTTCAGAGGTGTTCATATTATTGCATCTGGGTATGAATATTTGTATTATTGTCCAAACTTAAGGAGATTATTAAATATGTGATTCCACACTCCTAATATCTCACCAAAGAAATCAATTTCTTGCTCCACCTCATATCCACCTTTTACATAGAAAGTGTGGACCAAATCTGCAGGCTCTACCATAACCATAAATCTACCATAAGACGTAAAGCGGATGACAAAATATCTCCAAGTTTACTTCTCAAATCAGTGACTGATATAGATATTCCAAATATCCATATTTTGCACACTTTATTAGGATTTCCAGTTGCAAAAATTAGGCCATCAGGATGCCATGCTGATGCAAATGAGTGATCCACATATTCACACAAAGGAGAAGTAGCCTTTCTAGTCCTGGATCACAAGATCATTTAGTTAGAGTGTAACATGGCCCATCAATAAGAAGATGATGCTATTACATAGCAGATAAATATGAATTGGAAGAATTGGATGGTTTTATTAATGAGTTCAAAGAAGACAACTTGGGTGGCTTTGATTTTGATGGAGATGAGTTACATGACATAGACTTGGATGACTTCAATTAGATGTAGATGAGTTCCTAGGCATAGACTTGGGTGGCTTTGATTTGAATATGGATGAGTATGACTATATGAATAAAAGAATGCAAGATAATTCGACTTCTGGAATAAGGAGCAGAAAAGATATTAAAGGGAACCTCTGGGAGATGGTTACCATAACTAGGGAGACAACGACATAAATAAGACTAGAACACTATAATAACTATGACAGCATTCCTCAATCTGGTGAGACATCAGAAAAGAAGTGCTAAACCACAAAGAAAAATAGTTCATACTATGATTTCAAATGGAATACTAGACCTGTTACATCAATGTTCTCTCAACCCAATTGAGGAATTTGGTGGTCTAGGCACCTTCTAAAAAAGAAAACCACTATAGGATGGCATCATTCTTTGAAGGTGCCCAAACCAAATTCCTCACCTAGGGGTGAGGGAACATTGATGTAACCATCTTGCATTCTATTGAAATTGTAGTATAAACTGTCTTTCTTCACACTCTTTTTTTGATGTCTCACCAGAATGAGGAATATTTTCTTAGTTCTAGTAGTGTTGTAGTATTCTTTGCCTAGTTGTCTCCCAGGTATGGCAACCCTTTCCCGAGGGATCCCTTGAATATCCTTTCCACTCCTTATTTAAGCAGATGAAATATCTTGCATTCTTTTATTCATTTAGTCAATCTCATCTACATCCGAATCAAAGCTACTCAAGTCTATGCCTAGGAACTCATGTACACCCAAATCAAATTCGTCCAAGTCAATGTCTTGCAACATATCAACATCTGAATCAAAGCCATCCAAGCCGTCTTCTTGGAACTCATCAATAAAATCATCCACTTCTTTCATTTCATATTTATTTACCATGTAATCATCATCCTCTCCTTGTTGATAGGACGTGTTACACTCTGACTATACGATATTTGGGTGAAAATTTAGGGAGCTTGTTTTGCCTGTTGATCATAATAGGTTTATTTGTTGACTCTAGGGATGGAAAGGTTGTTTCTCTTTTGGGTGGACATGTAGACTACTCATTTGCGTCGGCAATGCATCCTGATGGCCCAATATTTGCAACTAGAAGCTAGGATAAAGCTTGCAGATTGTGGGATATTCAGAGCTTATCCACGTCCGTCACTAATTTAAAGGGTAACCTTAGAGATATTCAGTCAGTTAGTTATACAACTGATGGCAGATTATGGCTATGGTAGAGCCTATAGATTTTGTCCATATTTAATATGTAAAATGTGAATAGAAGGTGGAGCAAGAAATTGATTTCTTTGGTAAGATATTAGGAGTGTCTTTTAGTCCCTGTACACATTCCCTTATCACTGGTGTGTGGCATCACATATTTAATAACCTCCTTCAGTTTAGACAATGACACAAATATTCATACCTTAATGAAATAATATGAGCACCTCTAAAGGTAGAAGTGGATTATATTTAGGTTCATATTTGTTATATCGTGCTATTTTCTACCACGCTTGGTACAGATTATCGATTCACTTGGGTATTATGTGTGGTATAGAATATCAATGATTGGATCGAGTATCCTACCTGACATATATTATCGATTGGTTTAGATACCATGCTTGGTACAAAATATTTATGGTTGCTGTAATGGGTTCAACCTTTGCGATCTGACCCACTTGGCAGCCTAACTCACTTAGAATCAGCCTACTTTTGGCCTAGTTTGATCAACTTCCTACACAAATAAGACTGTGAAATTAAGAACACAAGAACATATAGGAACAAGTCCCAACCTTGTTATTTAACTCATTTTAACAAAGGAAACACACAACACTCAACGTACAAAATTCATCTAGGCCAACACTATTGCCCATACTGATTAATTGTGCCTTTAAATAAGCTACAACATGCTCAGTCATGTGCCTGCCAAGTATGTTGACATCCCCAATTGATATACTAATTCAAATTCAAATAACCAACATTATCCAGACTTGTTGACATGTCAAAAATGGGTAAAAACTCCCTCAACTGCCAACTGCCCACGTATGTGCATGCAGGGCCTAAGCATGGCACAGGTATGTAGGGAAGATGCAAATCTTGGTGCCAATGCCTAGGCCTTGGCACTAAATTCATATCTTCACTACATGTCTGTGCCATGCTTAGTCCCTGTACAAGTCCTTCCCTGCACAACTTGCCATTAAGGTCCAGTTTCTTGCAGCATTGACCTCTTCCATCCCTTAGCCTTAGTTTGTTTGACCACGACCTTGCCACATAATAGTCTTGCCTTTCCTTAGCTTGTTTGACCATGACCTTTCCATGTCATAGCCGTGTCTTGCCTTAGCTTGTTTGATCACAACCTTGCCACTTTATAGCCTTATCTTGCCTTAGCTTGCCCAGCCCTTATCATGGCTTAGCCACGTCTAGCCTTGCATGCTAAGGTCTTCCTTCAGCTGAACTTAATCTTGAATAAAGTCATAGGGACTTGGCTAGGATCATCAAGTAAATTACTAGCCAAGCTCGAGCCGCTCGAACCATCAAGTTGAGGGTCTGACAAACTTCCTCCCCGATGATCTCATCATCCTTGATGAGGTAGAATACCTGATTCGTTCAAGTTGCTTTGCTGCAGAATCAGGGTATGTTTTGATTTGATCCTTAAACTACGACAACGATGCTACCTTCTCTTAGGTTGCATCACATTCCTGCTTGCCTTTCCAATGAATCAGAAACTCTGTTCTTCTGCTCCAGCCTATGATCCAAAATCTTCTCAATTTGATCTTCAAAGTGTGCCTGCATAACAGGAGGAACACATCTAGATGCCAACCTTATTGTAAACTCAGTACCTCCATAGAAAGGCTTCAAAAAGCTCACATGGAATGTGGGGTTAACCTTATATTGGTCTGATAGATTCAATCGATAAGTAACTTCACCCACTCTTTCAACCATTTCAAAAGGTCTGTCATATTTTATAATTAGTGAACGATGCACTGTTGCACTACTAAATTTCTTCCAAATCTATGGAGTCAACTTTAGCAATACTTTGTCACCAACTTGAAACTTTAAAGCTACCTTCTTCATCCATTTTGCTGCCTTTCACAAGTTGTCTTGCGCTTATCTAGCATCTCTTGCTTGTCACACGTATTCTTGTGACCAGTAGGATATTTGCCTTGTGCATCAGCCCTAGTGACTTACAATGGTATGTTCGGCTACATGCCCAACACCAACTCAAACATTCTCTTCTCTGTTGCAGATGACCTGTGCAAGTTGTAACAAAATTGTGCACTATCCAGTAAGTCAACCCAGTTCCTTTGATTTGCAGTCACATAGTGTCTATGACATTCCTTAACTATATGATTGATCCTTTTCGTCTGTCCATCAATTTGTAGGTGGTTAGTGATGGTCACGATCCAACAGTAAAGCAGTCACACTCAAGTATAAAGCTAACCAAGGGTTAGGGTCGAATCTACAAGAAATACGAGGCTTGAATATATTGATCCACTAACAATTATTTCAAGCATCGATCACTATATTATCTAGAATGGGGGGTTTTGCAATTCAAAATGAAGAAGAAATAGAAATACTACACTACAAATGCGAGAAGACAATCAAATTAAGGGACAACTTGGGAATTATGTTCCCCATGATTCATTGACTCAATTACCTTAGACAACATAACTCCAATCAAGACATTGCATGCGGGATGTTCTCAATTACCCTAGACAATATGACTTTAACCAGGACATTACATACAAGACTGTAGCTTAGGTTCTTCTAGCCCTTTTGTGATGGTAAAGGTCGAATTTCACCATGGCACTTGGTCGGTAACTATGGTGTGCCAAATAACCATTATCCATTGTCCCAGTAAACCTCCCCTAGGTTAAGTTTTGTTGATTAGACAAGAATACATTAATCGAATCCTATCATCTGCTTTCCTTTTTCTATTCGTCACTACCTTGGTCGGGATCGTGATAGTAGGTGCGCTTTGGTGTTGGTCACCACCAAACAACATTCAAAATGAAATAAAGTAAACAATAAATGAAAATACCCAATCAAAGAAATGCATAAAATCTAAGCTATTTCAAGTCAACTCCTCATGGTTCCCACAACCCCAAGTTGTGGGTACTTAGCTACTCATGGCTAAGGCAAAATCACCAACAATGAACATAAAAGACATGGTTGAGAAATTACCCAAGAATAATGAAGAACAACATCTCTTTGATTTTTAAAAACCATAAGCTCGTATTAATGGAAGTTAAGTACAATGTGATTTCAAATCCCCCAAAATAGGTCTTCAAAATAAAATACTAAAACCTACCATAAACCCTAGAAAAGTTCTCTAAGAATATTAAAAGTATTTTTTTAAATCTGTAAAGTGTCGAATATCCCTTTCAAAAATCCTATCATTAACTATTTATACTATTTACAAAAAGACCCTAAAAATAAAATAGAAAATACAGCTGGTAGCAGGTACGGTTTGCAATTATGACTCGTAGGGTGATGTAGGAGTCATAGTCGGGGCTTTCATAGTCAGCACTTGGCATTTTGGACTTGACAGCAATAATCCATTGCTACAAGTTGTAGTTTGATCTACGACTCGTAGTGTCTTCTCGTAGTCCCTAGTTGCAGTTATTGGTCTAAATTTTAGCAACACTATTTCAGGCTACCAGGCCCCGTAGTACGACTCATAGCTACCCTCGTATACTGACCTTCACTTTGCAAATTTCTAATTTTGGACACTGTTTCTTGCTACGAGGGCACACTACGAATCGTAGCTTGGGCTCTGACTCGTAAGGTGGCTTGTATGTCCTGAAATTTATCAAAATCTATAATTTTCTTCCAAAATCAGATCAACCTGTATTTTCTGCAAGAACAACATAAAAACTATAAAAGGTCCCATTAAGAACTTGCAAAATCCCTTGTTTTATGCATCAAATATGCTATAATTTGACATCACATCAACACCCTCAACATAGAATTGTTGCTTGTCCTCAAGTGATGAATCGATCTAAGTAGACAATGAGAAACACATAGCAACTATCCTAATGACATATACATCACTTAACTCCAATTTAGGTACCCATTTCTCCATTTCAAAACTTGATTGAAAAGCTACCAAGCAAAACAAAACACAATGATGTATCCGGCAATCCAACTATGACAAGTGAAGGAGTATTACTATTCACAATCACTGAGCAAGTCATATGTCCATCATACAATTCAAATGCCCTCACAGAAAAGAAGTCCCTCTGTTTCACTCAAAAAGCAATCAAAGTTCAGGGACTTTGCAACCATTCTTACTCTTGCACACGAAATTCATACATGATAACCAACACCATAGACTTGCTCCTATATTCATACTCTAGACTGTTGATTAGCTGGATTAGGATCACTTTAGGACTTAATAGGCTTGTCATGTAGGCTCATGGGGCTTTGGCATGATATTTTAGGCAAGTAGTGACTAAAAGCTATCCTTGAATCACATTTTCCAACACTTTTACCTCCACAACTCAGCCATTTTCATTATGTCCTCCCTTATTCTTCATTTTCAAGCTTTTTCGGGTGCTTTCTTTTCCTTTTTCAATGGTGCCTCATAGCATTTTCATTATGTCCTCCCTTATTCTTCATTTTCAAGCTTTTTCGAGTTCTTTCTTTTCCTTTTTCAACTATGCCTCATTTTCGAAACTCATTTTGCTATTCTTTTCAATTCAAGGCAACTTTTCTTTCTTTTTCTCTCACCTAGCATATGATTTCTTTTTCTTTCTTTCTCAACTAATCACCTTATTTTCATTACTTTACCACAATAAGCCATTCTCAATTTAGGCTTTTATCCTGAGGTGAAGTACACAATATACATTCCTCAAACCAGAGCCACTTTTGGTAGCCACCCTCAACTTAGGCTTTTTACCTCCATCAAGGTTCACATGTTCAAGGATAGACCAAGGACAACATCAAGGTATTTCATAAAACAAAGGTAGGCTTGCTTGGTGTCAAAACAGAATAGGTACATGTAAAGCTTAAACATTTGGAACAAGGGTTAAACCACTACATTTGGTAGGTCATTTGGACAAAAGTAGACTAACTTAAAGAGCAATGGCATAAGATCCTCTCCTAATCAACCACATCTCCAATCAGTATAAAATGCATGAATATGACAAAATTAGCTCGCAGACTCATGATATAGCATACATAATCAACATAGACTCACAGGTCATGCTTCAAGCATCAACTTGCCTTCTCTTTATCAGAGCAAACATTGCCAAATAATCATATGTAAGATTACAATGGTAACATACAATCCCATAAATTTTGAGCATACCCAATTTTCAAAACAATCATAAAACCATTCAAGATTATGCACATGACAAAAGTAATAATTACTTTATATCTACAAATTATCTACACTACCTAAACATGCCGATTCAATAGAAAATAAAATCATCCACAAGGAAAAAGAAGCACGATAAGAAAATCTTAGGATCAAAGATAGGAAAGTTATGGACTAAAAGCTAATCAGACTTCACCCTAGTCCATAACATTCGACACCCTAAAAGTAGCAAAAATAAAGTGCTCAAGCATCGACATCCATTTGGTCCTGGGGCTCTCAATCCTCCTCAATTGTCCGGGCTACAGCTTACCCGAGCTCCCTGCTCCTTGTGCTATCTGCTGCTTCTAATGTTTTATCATCGCCACTATATCTAAGGACTCATGCACCACCTCATTGGTAATCAGCTCATCCAGCTCTGCCACCTCATCAGTTGTCTTGGGCCACTTTTGGCTTACAACTGCGTCCTCATTCTCTAGGTGTCTCTTCCCATGGGCATATAGGCGATCATTAAATAGGTCAATCACATCATCACCCTCTGATGCCACCTTCGGGGCTGCTAACATCTTCAGTAGGTCGGCCTTGAACTTGGCCAACTTATCCTTCATGGCAGCTATGTCAACATGTCGTGCACCCTCAAGTCTCTGCTGGACCCTAACCTAGAAGGCATTTACCCTGGCATCCACTGCTTCAACTGTATGATCTACAACCTCACGAGTGTATGCCTTAGCCCTTTCCTTCGAGTCCTAGACTATCTGACGAACCCAAGGTTTGATCCAGCTCATCAGTTTACTCAGCTGGGCCTCTGTCTTTGCTAACCTATGCACTGAAGCTTGAAAAGCAAAAAACAGACATAAGAGGATAGTCAGCAAAAATAACCTGATAGTAGAAGGTGCTAGTACAGGTGTATCTGAGGATGGCATCGCCTCAGTATCAATAACTAGAGGCGGCTCTACTCTAAGTGGAGTGGTACAGGTGGCAGATGGAGTAGGCTTTTGAGTATGTGGATCTGGAATACGAGGAGAATCTGCTCGCTGTAGGTATATTGAGTTTTCATTAGCCTTAATCAGGCTGGGATCCATAGTGTGCATGACGTCTACATGTGTGTCTAAGTGGAGGGAGACACGTACCTCAAACCACATCACATAATCTATGTATCAAGATGGGAAAAGGCAATAAGGTCTGAGTCTATATAGCTAACTCTTGTATCTACTCCGCCATAATGCAGGCCTAATCTATATCATAGCCATCAAGAATACTGGCTAGCAGCACAACTCTCTCTAGAGTGATCATATTATCCGTGAAAGTAGGCATGATGCGTGACTGGATAATGACCACTAAAACTTAGCCAAAAATGAAAGATGGAACTTCACGATTGGATCGATATGGTTTGTGACCCATATAGGCTCAGCACGTTCCTCACAAATTTGACTAGCTATCCACCAAAGGAGCTTGATTTTTAGGTCCACGTTCTTCTCACTCACTGTCCACCTCATCTCCTCGATCTTATCATTATATTCTACGGTAGAGCGTGGTAACCTATAAGTTGGCCCAAAATAAACCATCCTGATGGTCTCCTCTGAGATGTCAACCAACTGACCCTGGATTAAAAATTCCCACAACCTTGACTGATCTATGGATTTTTTCCTTTTGGGAAGATCTCTAAAAATAGTAGCAGCAAAGATAACATAAAACTCTCGAACTAGATATGGGGCAAACTTGCCAACCTCTGTGATAGCCACCTCAGACCATTACGGTCAATCTCTGCCTCCAAGTCTGGTACCCTACTTAGCCCAGAGTCATTCAACCTCGACTCCCCGTGAAATTGCCAGACACGCTTTCCCGGTCCCTTTAGCTCCAACCCCTTGTCATAGATAGCTTTTATGCCCTCGATTCCCCATCTGACATTTCTGGGATCAGTTTTAGGCTTTTATCCTGAGGTGAAGTACACAATATACATTCCTCAAACCAGAGCCACTTTTGGTAGCCACCCTCAACTTAGGCTTTTTACCTCCATCAAGGTTCACATGTTCAAGGTAGGTCGACAGGGGGCTGTGACTCTGTAACATCATGTGGGATCTGGGATGCCTCTTGTGATCCTGTCTCAGAGTGAGTGGGAGTCATCTGTGGCAGACTACTATCAGGCCCATCATCATTACCCTCATCGTCAGAATAGGTGGGGCTATCAATTTCCATCGGGGTCTATGCAGTTCGGGCTCTAGTCTGAGGCACATTTGCCTAGGGTCAATTCGGACTCTGTGGATTTCCTCAGATCCTTTTGACTATTCTATCTCAGATTCATCTATCAACTTTCTATGGAAGGCCTTGATGGCGTTCTTGTATTTTAGAGGCATTATACCTGAAAATCAACCCATACCACAAAATGAACACCATAATGTCTTGGCAATCAAGGAACAATCAAAAACAAAAAAACAAGAAAGCCAAAAACCAAAAAGCAAAACATAGAAAAACTTGCACTAAACCAGCTGTACATTTGCTGGTACGAGGTACAGGTACGACTTATAGGGTGGCCTCATATTGCTAGAGTACCTAAGAAAAAATCATTCTAAAAATAGGTATGAGGCTCAAGTACGACTTGTAGGGTGACTTACAAGTCGCAGCCTAGGCTCTTACCAAATTTCAGAAATATTTTTGAAACACATGTCAGGTTCATGAGACCCCCACTATGACTCATAGTAGGCATTATGACCCGTAAGTGGGTCTCGTATGGTAAATAATAAGAAATAATAGGTGACTATTGCCTACTACGAGGGATCACTACAACTCATAAGACATCCTCAAGTCGTAGGGGGTCCTCGTAATAGAAAACAGAAGACACGTGTACTGCCTGTACCTTCTCACCACCCAAACCACTATCAATCAAAACAAACATGCAAATATTATTTGAAGCAATTCTCAATCAATTCAACAGGTATTATAAGTACGACCCTAGTCTTGAACACTCAAGCCACAATTTTTGAACAAATTCAAGAAATACCCAAGAACAATCGATCCCCCAACTCACAATCATCAACAACAATAGCACACAATCATGGTGGTTCAAGGGAATCCACAATAATTTCATACAAAGTTGTCTCAAACTGTCAATCTCAACCCAAACATACACCAACACCCTACTTCCAATCCTGCAATGAACTTATTGTCAATCAATCGTCAAATAATCATTTCATAACATGATCAATATTTTAGATAAGGCAAGACTTCCATCATCACAACAATCTAACGAGAGTGATTCCACACTTCAAGCTAATACTAGGGAGTTATAATAGACCAACCCCAATTCTCACATTTAAACAACCATTTTCTCATGGGTATACTCAATATTATCACTACACACACAATCATCTAACAATCTAAGAAATTCATAACAAGTGTGTGCATAATTTAACCAAGGGGCATACCTAGTGAGAGAATGAAAAGCAAATAGAAGCACAGAGAGAGAATTGGAGAGGTTGAAACCCTAGAGAGATGACCCATTGGAGAGTGACGTGGGTCTGA
>DF357393.1:69420-84168 GCA_000787875.1 Solanum virginianum | reverse complement strand
GATCTTCGTCCACCATAACATCGAAGAATTCCACCAGGTTCATCCTTATACGATCCCGGATATTAATTTCCAGGGTAGGCACATTTGGAGGAGAAAGCTTGGTTATATTATGTCCACAACTTGAGCTAACATACTGATAGCGGTTTTGAACTCCACATTTGTCACTTGATCAACAAAAGGATCATTTGGAGCTTGAGGAGTCAGAGAGGTCGGTCCGCATTTGCATTGGCTCCTCATTGCAATGGTGTTCTTCTTGAAGGCATTGTCTTAAAAGCAGAAAGAATAATTGTTAGAGATAGGAAGTCTTAGGACACAGTCTATGGCATGACATGAATCATGAAAGAAGTGAGAGTTCCTAAAATGCCTCTTAGCCTTTAATCATAGATGTGGCGCACTTCGCATCGATGAACAAGACTCTATTTGACATAGTATGTTGTACTCCTAGGACACTTCAAAACCTTGTGCTCAGATACCAAGCTTGTCATGACCCAAGCTAGGTCCTAGGTGTGACACAAGGATTGGGATCCCTGAACAAACACCAACCAAGCCTCTTAGCATATCATAACCATTCACAAGGTATAACCATTAATAATATTCAATAAGAACATGGAACAAGTCTCAATAGTAGGGGAAATATCAAGTTAAAAAGTAGACAACATTGACTCCTATACTTTGTGTCCAACAAGCCTTTACATAGTCTATTAGGAGCAAAGGCTAATACATGTCCCTGGCTCACCCTTAGTGAAAAGAAAGCAATAGTCTCAAAATAAAGCAGCTAGGAACATCCATAAGATCATGATCGGGTGATTTACTAAATCAAGAAGTCTTCAACCAATCATCAATTTAGCCGAAAGAGTGATGTCTAGAGGGTTATCCTCCCTTAAATTGAGAAATAGTGTAGGTAAATATGCATTAATACATCTGAACGTACTATGTACATGGCAACGCATAACAATAATAAATGATATGAGGTACAAGGTAAATGATGCAAGATCAACATTGAGATAGGATGAGACAATAATGAAAAGTTCATAAGTAAAGTCATAAGTCAATGCATCAATATAGATATCACATAAGCTTGAAAGTAAATCTTTTCCATTTGTGGGACATCAACCTTAACAGATAATAAGATCGTGTAAGCTACAATATGGAATCTAATATAACCCCTACACTGTGAAATGAAGAGGCAACTGCACCATCAGGGTACAATTAATCAATCAACAATGAGGGCTAAATATGGATCCACTAGCCTAGCCATTAAGGCAACTTATGGTGACACATAGTTTTGGGTAAGAGGTTGCTACTAGGATTCCCTTGGGGGGAAAACCTTAACGTCCTCCAAATTGAACCCCACCTCAAACCTTCTTGGTGCTATGTCAACTCTCACAAATAAGAAAACATAGTAATAATCAATCATAAGCTTGAAGGTTCATTCAAAGTATCTTCTTAAACTTTGGGTGATTTAATCATGTGAGAATTTTTCTCAGCACATTTAGAATCCATAATTCGGTGAAAAAACCTTTCACTAACTATCATTCTTGCTTTCATTCATTAAAAGGACTTCCTAAAAACATGATTGAATAACTTCATAAACTTTGATAGAAGCCCTTATCATTTATGTTCATGATTCAATTGAAAAACTAGGGTAAACATGTGGGTTCAATGTCTAATTAATTTTGCAACATGCAATTCAATGGAATTACACCAAAATCATGAAAAATCATATATAACAATTGGAATCATAATTGAAAGTATCCATAATGTAGTTCATAACCCTAGATAGCCTTGAAGAGAAAGTTCACTTTGAAACCATTAATTTTCATGCAATTTGTATCAATTTATATCAATATCGATCAATTATGACAATATAAGTCAGAATCTCATCAATTGAAGTAAAATCACAAAATTCCATGAAGATATATACTTGAATTTAGGATATAAATTCGAAAAAGTCTTTGAGTTCCATGGATAAAAGGTAACCATTGATGAATACCGATACACCTTGAGGAGAAATTAATGGAGAAATCTATAAATCAATGGATGGAGCTTGATCCTAGCCTTAGAGTTTTCAATGGACTTGAAGGATGTTAGGATTGAGTGAATTTGAGAGTTTAGGAATTAGAATGAGATTGACATGAATATGATGTGCGTTGGGGCATTATGGGTAAGAAATGACTAAAAAGCCCCTCACTAAAAACTATTCAGAGAAAACAACAAGGGGGTCTACTTCTTATAGACCTTTCTACGATCTGTGCTTAGGGGGTTTGTGGAACTTAAACCAATTTTCATGGTCTCTAATTTCCTTGTATGATACCCATTTTTATGGATCGTAATTAGGACAACGATCCATAAAAGGGTCTCATCGTATTAGTGGGCAAGGTTTATATGCCTGGAATTTTGGGTTCCAAACCACAATTGGAAATTGCGAGCCGCAAAAACTTTACACCCCATAAAAAGGCCCATGCAGACCCAAAAATTCAAAAAAATTTCAAAGTGTTCCTAGGTTCCACAATCCGTAAACAAACTGATGACCCATTAAATGTTGTTCATACCTCCAACCCAAAATTTCCAGAATTTCACCAAGTGTCAAGGTCATCTACAAGACCCTATCTATGACCATAAAATCATTACGAGCCATAGACTGAGCTCGTAGTTCCTACACCAGAAAATAGGTTCATAACTTTTCTTTCATATTTTGACTTTCCTACTTATAGGGTATTATAAGAGACATTCTGATTATTTCTTTTTCTCTTGATTCATTTTCGATCAAGATGTATACATTCTGTTCATAGATTAACAAAAATATGCAAAGGCTCTATTTTCCTTTGCAATTTTATGAGTCTCTTCCTTTTTTCTTATGACATGGCCACTCCTTTTGGCACCATCTAATGAGTAATGAAAACTTTGCAGTTGAGATACAATACTTGATCCAGCTGGTCCATCTCCCGCCAAAACCCATTTGTCTCCACGTACTTAAAATGAATCACCAATTTACATAGTCATATGCTTTCTCATTATCAAGTTTGTATAATATACTAGGTTTATTTTGGGATACTATTGATTTAATTACTTCATTAACTATGAATGCTGCATCCATTATTTGTCTGCCTTTAATAAAAACCATTTTTTGCTTGCCTACCAACTTATCCACAACTTTCTTCAACCTTTCTGCCTACACCTTAGAAATAAGCTTGTAGAACCTTCTGAATAAACGGATGGGTTTGAAGTCTTTGAGTTCCTTTGCTCCCATTGTCTTTGGAATTAGTGTTATGTAAGTTGCACTATAGCACTTTCACACATCCTAGGTGAGTGAAAATTGTGGAATGCCCTCATCGTGTCTTGTTTAAGGATTTCCCAATATTTTACATAGAACCTCATTGGATAACCATCAAGGCTAGGGACTTTGTCTATATCACACATCTTTAGACAATCAAAAATGTCTTGCTCCTGAAAAGCATCAAACAATAATTCATTCTCCTCCTCTGTAATAGTAGGATGATTACTAATATTTCAGAAGGCCTCCATTCTTCAGATTTTGTATATAAGTTCTTGTAAAAACAGAGGAATGCAGTGAAAATGAATATATTTAGTATGGTAACAAACATGAGACCAAATCAAACTAAAAGGTATCCTCAATATCTGAGAGGTACAGACCTTCTTTGGTGGCATGCTAGCATCAACACTTAATCCTTTTAAAAATGTAGGATCAAGAACTTTGTTAGGTGAGAGATCATAATCACTGCTAATTATATCTAAGGATCTTAACTGGTCCTCCATGCAATTTGTGACCTCATCTTCACCTTGTTTAGCAATAATATCTGCAAATAGCAGTTATCAAAATCTTCCACATACAGAAGTAAACATTAGGTAATATCTTCGTTGCATTTGTTAAAATAGGAACAAGAACAAGAATAGTCCTACTGGTTTGCACAATGTTTTACAAATAAGAAATACTAACTTCTACAACTCTTAAAACCCACACAACTCAACGTAATACAAGATTGGCACATTACAATTGGCATCAATTTCACTGGTCTGTACAAAGTTAGTAACACAGTTTATGAATATGCAAAATAGGCCACTACATGAAAAGTTCCTAGAAGGTTATACTTGTTGGCTAGTGCTATAAATAAGACCACAGTCAATTTGTCATTCAAGTGATGGGAGATCCTCTAGCTTACAAAATAGCACGACACAACAAATATGAACCTAAATATAATACACTTCTACCTTCAGAGGTGCTCATATTATTTCGTCAAGGTATGAATATTTGGTTCATTATCCAAACTTAAGGAGGTTATTAAATATGCCAAACACTAATGATAAGGGACTCTGTATTGGGAATAAAATACAGTACAAATATCTCACTAAAGAAATTAATTTCTTGCTCTACATCATATCCACTTTTTACATAAAAAATGTAGGCATAATTTATAGGCTCTACCATAGCCATAAATCTTCTATCAGACATAGAGCGGATTGACTGAATAGCTCCAAGGTTAGTCTTCAAATCAGTGATTGATGTGGATAACTTAAGAATATCGAATATTTTGCATGCTTTATTCGAGTTTCCAATTGCAAACATTAGGCCATCAAGATGCCATGTTTATGTGAATGAGTAATCCACATATCCACACAAAGGAGAAACACCTTTTCTAATCCTGGAGTTAACCAATAAACCTATTGTGATCAACAGGCAAAAAATAATCACCCTAAATTTTCACCAAAAGATTATTTAGTTAGGGCATAAGATTTTCTATCAATAAGAAGATGATCTTGATTCTGTAGCAGATGAATGTGGAATGGAAGAATTGGATGGTTTTATTGATGAGTTCCAAGAAAACAACTTGAATGTCTTTGATTTGGATGTACATGAGTTGCAAGACATAGACTTGGATGACTTTGATTTGTATATAGATGAGTTCCTAGGCATAGACTTGGATGGCTTTAATTTGAATGTGGATGAGTATGACTACATGAATGAAAGAATGCAAGATATTTCGGCTCCTGGAATAAGGAGTGGAATGGATATTCATAGGATCCTCTAGGAGATGGTTACCATAATAATGGAGAAAACTAGGCAAATAAGACTACAAAATTATCAGAACTATGAAAATATTCCTCAACCTGGTGAGATATTAGAAAAGGAGTACGAAAACATAAAGAAATGTAGCTTATGCTGTGATTTCACATAGAATGCAAGACCCATTACATCAATGTTCACTTAACCCAGCTGAGAAATTTGGTCTTGGCACTTTCTAAAGAAGAAAACCACTACATGATAGAATCATGCTTAGAAGTGCCCAAACCAAAATTCCTTAGCTGGGGCTATGGGAACATTGTTGTAATAGTCTTGAATTCCATTGAAATCATAGTATAAACTATCTTTCTTTGTGGTTTCACACTTCTTTTCTGATGTCTCACAAGATTGAGGAATATTTTCATAGTTCTGATAATGTCGTAGTCTCTATTTCCTAGTTGTCTCCCAAGTTATGGTAACCCTTTCCTAAGGGAACCTTTGAATATCCTTTCCACTCCATATTTAAGTAGTTGAAATATCTTGCATTCTTTTATTCATGTAGTCAATCTCATCGACATCTGAGTCAAGGCCACCCAAGTCTATACCTAGGAACTCATGTACATCCAAATCTAAGTCATCCAAGTCAATATCTTGCAACTCATCTACATCAAGCTCAAAGCCACCCAAGTTGTCTTCTTGGAACTCATCAATAAAATCATCCAGTTCTTTCATATCATATTCATCTACTATGGAATAATCATCATCTCCTTATTGACGGGATGTGTTACACTCTAACTATTTAGGGTGCTTGTTTTTTGCATGTTGATCGCAATAGGTTTATTGGTTGACTCTAGGAATGGAAAGGTTATTTCTCCTTTGTGTAGACATATGGACTACTCATTTGCATCAGTGATGTAGCCTAATGGCCTAATGTCTGCAACTAAGAACCATGATAAAGTGTGAAGAATATGGAATATTCAGAACTTATCCATGCCAATCATTGATTTGAAGGGTCACCTTGGAGCTATTCAGTATCCACTATACATCTGATGGCAAATTTATGACTATGGCAGAGCTTACAGATTGTTTATATTTTTTTTGTTAAAAGTGGATATGAGGTGGAGCAAGAAATTGATTTCTTCGATGAGATATTAGGAATGTCTTTTAGTCCCAATACAGAGTTCCTTATCGTTGGTGTGTGGAATCACACATTTAATAACCTCCTTAAGTTTGGACAAAAATACAAATATTCATATCTTGATGAAATGTATTAGCATCTCTTAAGGTAGAAGTGGATTATATTTAGGTACATACTTGTTTTATAAAGTGATTTTCTACCATGCTTGGTATAGATATCAGTTCGCTCGGGTATTGTGCTTGGTATGGAATATCTATGATTGGCTTGGGTACCATGCCTGACACATATTATCTGTTGGTTTACATACCATGCATGGTACGAAATATCTATGGTTGGCTCAATTATCACGATCCGAGACTACCATAGCCATAAATCTTCTATCAGACATAGAGCGGATTGACTGAATAGCTCCAAGGTTAGTCTTCAAATCAGTGATTGATGTAACATAATACTCAGAATCCCAAAGGACCCCAAGGGAACCATGTGACACGAGGAAATCA
Source organism: Solanum virginianum (assembly GCA_000787875.1). Classification (NCBI taxonomy): domain Eukaryota; kingdom Viridiplantae; phylum Streptophyta; class Magnoliopsida; order Solanales; family Solanaceae; genus Solanum; species Solanum virginianum. Next base: position 77,510 of record DF357393.1, on the reverse strand, counting down.
TACTGAAGTTAAAATCATCATAAAAGCAAAAGTAAATATAAAACTAATAATGTTAACATAATACATATCTAACCACATATCTGAAAGCTTCAACTATTCATAAATGAGTTGCTAGGAAAGCCCTACCTAACTCTAAAATCTAAAAACTAGAAGTGGTAAAAGAGAAACAAAATAAGTGTAATACCCCAAAAGTTGAAAAATCGGGATGAAGAATATAAATGCAGAAACCTGCTAGTGCAAGGTTCCACACAGGGGTTCAGAGACCATATAAGAAGCTATGTCCATTGAACCATTTGTAGAAGACTTTACAAAAGGAAAATTTTAAATCCGCACCACGAAAGGTCTCACAAACCGTAAAGAGTTCCAGGCACCGTAGGCCGTCTGTGGAAAAAACTTTAAAGATGTGGGGTTTTGGGTCCGACAAGACAGACCATAATTAGGAGTTATGATTGCTTCTAAGGTCCATAGAACACCACTACACTTGAGAAATGCTTTATGAGTAACAATTTACACGGGGTTTCTATGACCCATGAAAGGAACAATAAGTCGTAGATCCTTCCATAGAATGGAGATTTTGAGAGTTAGTTTCCATTAATTTGTAAAGGACTAGAGGGATTGTATGAACCATAGAATTTTTAACGACCAATAAATCTGGGTTGCAGAACAAAACTTCAAGAACCTGGAATTTTGCCTCTGATTCCATGAAGGTCTTTACGACTCGTGAAATAGAACTCGGACCTTAGAAGGGTCCCATGGTCACTACCGTCAGTTATTTTTACAAGGATATTTTAGATATTTCTCATCTTCTTAATATCAAGAAATATTGTTTCTAAGTTATTCCTAAGCCATACAACTAATTTTGTACTACTCAATTCACCCATTCCCTCTTATTCATTCAAAACCCCAAAATTTTCTCAAGGATTTCTCTCCAAAGTCATCTTCTTCCTCAAGCCAGGATTTCACGGACTTAAGTCTCCTTTTCACGTTTCAAGGCTAGGATCTACCTAAGCTATGTGGATATTCATTCATAGGTTCTTTTCATCCATGAAGCCTAAAGGATTGAAGTTTTCTAATTCCAATTCTTTTCAATTTCATCGAGGGTTCATGTAATTCTTCATGGGTTCTTTCAATTATAATCCAATTGACATTGTTTTACTTGATCATGCATGGATGTACTAAAATACATAATTTAAAGTTGATTTTCTATGAATCAATACATTATATCCTAATATTCATCATGGATTATGAGCATGATTTGATAAGAATTTCATCCATACTTTATAAAATGATGAATTATGTTTTAAAGATGTCTCTCAAGAACATATGAACTATTGTTAAAAGTTTTCACATCGTAAATGATAATGAAAGATATTCTTGCATGCTTATAGATTCGTAATGATGACAGGAAAATTCTCACATTACACGAATCATAATTCATAGGCTCCTCCATGAGGATTGATAGTTAATTATTACCTTTCCACATGATATGTTTTGATGATTAATTTCATCTATTACATTGGAATTTGATTTAGCACCAAGAGGACTTTAAGGTAAAGTGGTAAGGGAGTCTAGCAACAATCTCTAGTCCCATAACTATATGTCACCATAGTAGTCTTAATTGACTTAGTTAGTGGATCATCAAATAGCATATGATATAATACAGAGTCTACCTTCGTAAGTAGCCTCTCCTTTTTCGATGTAGGAGTTTCAGCAGATTCCATGTCATAGCTCACATGGTCTTATTGTCGGTTAAGATTGATATCCCACATATGAGTATGTTTTTCTGAGTATGTTTTTCTCATGACTTATGCTTCCTCAAAATTCTCACTGTATTTTCTTCACATGCATTAACCATATCATGTCTTAATACCATGCTGTAAATGAAGTATTTATTATGTTTCTAATTTTGTCAATTACATATCATGATATATTGTACATTGCATATCTTATATACTCGGTACAAATTCATTATGGCTTACCACTATACAACATATCCATGGAAGTACATGTCTTCTAGTGCTTAATCTGGAAAAATGAAAATACACATAAAATAAGAAAAAAACTAAAATGTGCACATATTAGCGAAATTGTGTTTAATGATACTCCCTCCCTACAAAAGCTAGCCTTTTTGCATAGTTAAAGGAGTGTACAGTCCTGATATGAATGTACAAATCTATATCAAATTAGGGGAATGATTAGCTCTGCAAAATTAAGCTCAGGATACTCCCATAATAGTATAATTTAGCTATTTTTAAGAAAGTTAAAAGGCTAAAAAAAGTTTCTAATATGAATTCCCAAATCCTACCCTACTTTATCGTAAATAGCCTCTCTACCTCCCCAGGTAGAGTAAGGGCTGCATATAAACTATCCTTCCCAAACCCCACTTGCGAGATTACTGAGTAGTGTGTAAGTAGTTGTTGAAAAATCTCAAGGACCAATGGTGCACTATTCAAAAGTAGGCAAAAAATGCACTTGCCTCTCTACCCTTTCCAATTTAGATACCAGGTTTTTCATTGAGGCAGGATTAAACACGTGACATGCGCATAACTTAAGCATCACATGTTGCGCTCTTACCACTAGACCAATGTCTTGGGGCTATTTATAGGTATTATTCTCAGGGTGACTCAAAATCTCAATTTATCTCAAATGGTTAATATCCAAGAGCAATCTGCAAAATTAGTTTACACCTCGAGAAATTGAACCTGGCCTTTTTTAGGGGCTAACTCTAAAAGGAGTATCAATTTCGTCGTGTATTTCTTTCTCCACTTAAGTGGGAAGATGCAATGTATCTCTGCTCTTGAAGTACAATATGGAGTCAAAGTAAGCAATCTCCAAAATTTTGAAAAGCTTACCTGGATTACCACGCTGCCACTAAGGCTTTCAATAAGTTATAAGCATGATGTGGTTCCAAAGATAAAAGAGTTGCTTTGATCTCATTAAATGAATGCGGTCAAAATTAATTAATTCCATATAGTAACAAAAATGCGAGCAAATCAAATTAAAAAGTATCGTCAGTATCCAAGAGGTATAGACCTTCTTTTTTTGCATGCTAGCATCTACACTTATTCCTTTAAAAAAATGTAGGATCAAGAATTAAGCTAGGTGAGAGATCATAATCATTGCTAATTACAGCCAAGGAGCTTAACTGGTTGTCCTTGCAAATTGTGACCCCATCTTCACCTTGTTTAGCAATGATATTTGTAAAAAGAAGTAAGCAAAATCTTTCACTTTCAGAAGTAAACATTTACATAATATCTTCATTATATTTGTTAGAATAAGAATAGGAAAAAGAATAGTCCTATTGACTTGCACCATGTTTTTTGCAAATAAGAAATACTAACTTCTACAACTCCAAAAACCCAAACAACTCATCACAATAGAAGATTGACACATTAAAATTGGCATCGACTTCATAGGTCTGTCCAAAGTTAATAACACAAAGTTTATGTTTGAAACGATCCTAAAAAGTGCTTGAAAATGTGCCTCAAAATTGTCTAAAATCATAATTTCTATATATCTCAAAATCCAACTTCATTTCAAAAATTCAACTTCATATTCTTGTTCAGGGGGTCCAATTTAGGAGAAAAAGGTCTAACCTCAATTTTAGAGCAACCGTAGCGAATTTTGAAATTTCAAGTTTGACGCAAAATAGTGTACCTGCGCATCATTGGCGCAATGCACCACTATGTTAAATTGATACCAATTTTAAAGTTCAATCCAAGGCTTTTAAGTCTTGGACGTAAGTCTTCTCACACGTAAAAATGCCTATACTTAGCCATTTTTCACCCTTATATCATTATAAACATTCCCTAATACTCACTCAAACACTTAGTATTATATTTCTTTCAAAATTTCAAGTGCCAAGATCCTCTCCGAATCTTAAGGAATTCAACTAAGCTTCAAGTTTCCATCTCTGATCTTCATCAAGTTCATCTCCAAAGCTAATGTATGTGGGTTTCTTTCATGGGTTCCTTTCACCCATGATGCCCAAGCTTCCTTTTTCTCAAAATTGCATGATTTAAAGATTATTTACTCACGAGTATTATTTATTATGAAAATCACTACACACTATGTTGGGGTTTATGAAAAGTGTGCTTGTTTTGCTGTATTTTGGGCTATAAATCTAAGATCAATTGAAAGATTTGATGAAGGGTTTTGATGTACATTGCTTAAGGGTGTTACCAAGTATCTATTAAAGGTTCTTCATTGAATTTTCTAGCATGATTTCACTCTTGAATTGTATGGTTGTACACTAGCACTACACCCCCTCTAAGTGTTTGATAAAATGTCTGGTTATGGTTTCTTGAGGAATTAAAGGTCCAATGCATGTCTTATGATTTGAATGACTATATGATGATGATATAATGATGATATGATAATATGATGATGAAATGAATGCATGTATATGGTGCCCTTTATATAGTGCTGGAATATGACCATGTCCTACCCGGGGTTGTGCGCTGGGTAACCTTGTTAGGGTTTTTATACCTATCAACCTATCAAGGGATTTGTACTCTGGCACCAAAGGTGGTAGGGTGCAATGATCCACCAAACTTATTGGGGGTTTGTACCCATCAACCTATTGGGGGGTTTGTACTCCGGCACCACGGGTGGTAGGATGTGATGATCCACTAACCTATTGATGGGGTTTGTACCTCATTCACCAAGGGTGGTAGGGTGCAATGATCCACCAATAGTTGTCAATAAGTTAAAGCCGAGTATCTAAGGCTGGGTGACCTAACCTAAGACATAGAGATTTCTACTTGAAAGTAGGAGGTTATCAACATGGGTTTTGTGGTTAGATAGCCCAGGACTTAGAAGGGCTTTGATTCTATTTGGGGTGTGGTTGATAGGATGACAAAATTGGTTTACATTTTACTAGTTAAGACTACTTATGGTGCCAAAGAGTATGCTAAATTGTACATTCATGAGTTGGTGAGACTACTTGAGGATATGCTTAGGGCTTATGTATTAGAGTTCAAGAGTAGTTAGGATAATTATCTTAATTGATTTAGTTTGTGGTTGTGAGTTTTAATAAAGTGTTGAGGAAAATTAGTGAGGTTGCATATGAATCGGAAGTGCCTTTGGATACGAATATGGTTCATCTGGTTCTTCATATTTCTAGGATTGAGGAGGGGATTGGTGATTCAAGTTTTATAGGAATCTTGAGGTTGTGTATGTTTTGGGGGATGATTTGGCCTATGAAGAGTTTCGGTGGAGAATTCGGGTGAATATGAGTAAGGGTTGATTTGCGAGGGTGTAGTGTTTGTCAAGGCATATTGGGAGAATCATCAAGTCGATAGTATCTTTCGAGGGACCAAAATGGGCATAGAGGAGCAATACCCATATATCTTCTATTCTATTCAAGCTTATGATAACATGTCAAGCCTTTTTTTGTGATTTCAAGCCTTACGTTTTAGCCCCTACGTCATTTACATGCATCCATATTTATGTTGACAAGTTCATGACAATTTTTGACACTTTTGTAGAGATTTAGAAAATGATGTTTTAAGGGTATTATTGCATTCTTGTTGGGGCTGGTTTATTCTTGATTACTCTTCTTATGTACATTTCATTGATATTCGGGGATGAATGTTCCCAAGGGGGAGATATTGAAATGATCCCAAAAAGTGCCCAAAATCCTCGAAAATGCCTGAAATTGTAATTTTTATATATCTAAAAATTCATATGTTATTTCAGAAATCTGACTTCATATTCTAATTCAGGGGGTCAAATTTAGGGGGAAAAGGGTCTAACCACGATTTTAGAGCAACCGTAGCAAATTTTAAAATTTCAAGTTTGATGTCAAATAGTGTGCCTGCGCGTCATTGGCGAGACGTGCCACTATGTTAAATTGATATCAGTTTTCAAGTTTCGTCCAAGACTTTTAAGTCTTGGTCCTAAGCCTTCCCACAAGTAAAAGTACCTATACTTCGTTATTTTTCACCCTCATATCATTTTAAACATTCTGCAATACTCACTCAAACACTTGGTCTTATATTTCTCTAAAAAATTCAAGTGCCAAGACCCTCTCCGGATCTTAAGGAGTTCAACCAAGCTTCAAGTTACATCTCGAATCTTCATCAATTTCATCTCCAAAGCTTAGGTATGAGGGTTTCTTTCATGGGTTCCTTTCACCCATGATGCCCTAGCTTCCTTTATCTCAAAATTGCATGATTTAAAGATGATTTACTCATGGGTATTATTTATTATGAAAATCGCTACACACTATGTTGGGGTTTATGAAAAGTGTGGTTGTTTTGCTATGTTTTGAGCTATGAAGTTAAGATCTATTGAAAGATTTGATGAAGGATTTTGATGTACATTGCTTGAGGGTGTTACCAAGTTTCTATTGAAGGTTTTACATTGAATTTACTATATGATTTCACTCTTCAATTTTACACTAGCACTACACACCCTCCAAGTATTTGATAAAATGTCCAGTTATGGTTTCTTAAGGAATTGAAGGTCCAATGCATGTCTTATGAGTTGAATGACTATATGATGATGATGATATAATGATGATATGATGATGAAGTAAATACATGTATATGGTGCCCTTTATATAGTGTTGGAATGTGAGCATGCCCTACACGGGGGTTGTGCGCTGGGTAACCTATTAGGGGTTTGTACCCATTAACCTATCAGAGGGTTTGTACTCCGGCACCAAGGGTGGTAGGATGTGATGATCCACTAACCTTATTGGGGGTTTGTACCCATCAACCTATCGGGGGTTTTTTACTCTGGCATCAAGGGTGGTATGGTGTGATGATCTACCAATCTATTGACGGGGTTTGTACATCATTCACTAAGGGTGGTAGGGTGTGATGATCCACCAATAGTTAATGGTCTCTTCTTAAACATATACTATGTTCAATGTAAGCATGTTTTACTTAAGCATCATTCATATATGTCATATTGTTAGTATGTTATTCATTGCTTATGATTATGTATTTTGCTTATGATGCCTATTTATTATTGCAATGCATCGTACAAACTTAGTACATTCAAACATACTAATGAATACTCTATGCCTACATGATATCACCATGTAGGGTTTGGAGCTCCGCTTGATCCTCCTCCTCCTCCACGTGGATAGTACGATCTCTCGCAAGCTAGTTGGTGAGTCCTCAACTCTGAGGATGATGTCTTTTGCTCTTATGTTATACTAAAGTTAGCTTATGACAAGTCCTCAAGTCCGAGGAAATTATTTATCTTCTCTCAAGCTTATGTTTAGACTATGCCTTGTATGTTCGTGTCATCTATTGGCTTTATTATAAGGGTGAGCCTGGTCTCTTGTCGTGGTCTCCGGTCTTATGTATGTAGTAGAGGTGTTGTTTGACAAGATATATATTTATGCTATGAGCTTTGACTATTCGTTGACTCTTGTTATTTATGATATGAAAGATGTTCTCTTTAGTCCCAATTCCCTTATTTATGCTTATCTCTCATTGTCATTTTAATTGCTTCCGCGACCAAGAATGTGTAATGATATGCTATAAGCCTTGTTTGTGGTTCCTTCGAATTTCCTATTCACTGATCATGTCTAGGCCCTAGGCTTGGGTCATGAGAATGATGGTATCAGAGCACTAGGTTATTAGGTCCTCAACGTCCAACACACTTCTGTCACGCCCCAAATCCCGTTAAGGCGGATCAACAACCATAGCCGATAAGGCTCGGGAGAACCAACCTATACCCATGTACTTTCTATACATATTAGAAGGTATTTCTATACTCAACATGCCTTTAAGGAGATGAACAGTAATAACAAGCCAAAAGGAAACTCATATGTCTAGGCCGTTGGGGCCACCCATGATGATCCACTAACCTATTGATGGGGTTTGTACCTCATTCACCAAGGGTGGTAGTGTGTGACGATCTACTGAAAGCTTAATGGTCTCTTCTTACACTTATGTTATGTCCTATGTAAGCATGTTTTACTTAAGCATTTGTTATACATGCCATATTGATAGTATGCTAGCTATTCTTTATCTCCATGCATTTTGACTATGATGCCTATCTCTTGTTGCATTGCATCCTACATGCTTAGTACATTCAAATGTACTAACGCATACTCTATGCCTACATGA
>DF357393.1:40742-65898 GCA_000787875.1 Solanum virginianum | reverse complement strand
TTGACAATTCCAAACCTATCCCAACTTTAACCAAACTATCCTCAACACATTCATACATAATAATAGCCTTAAAACAGTCTCATCACAATACCAAAACAGTCATGAAGGACGTGAGGTAATAGCCTACCATCCACTAGCCCACAAGTTCCAATCAAGAACACAATTGCGATATCATATAAGAACTTACTTTTGTGGACTGTAAAAGCAGTAGAGTAGCCTGCTTATATTACTATTAAACTAACCTTTGTTAAGGATATAAGTCTTAATTCATAATACATCCAACCAAGAAGAGAAAACTCTTTGTAATTAACAAGAAAATGCACAACAATGTTCCCAACATATGCTGTCCAACAATTTCAGCATCAACATAACCAACATAGCCTCTTGTTTGTCATGGAATAAGTATAAAAAATACATGGATATTTCCACAAACCTTAGCCTTCAAGGTTTAGGTCTCCTTCAAAAACCCTAAAGGGTTGTTTTGGCTGCCTTTAGAAGTGAAGAAATGAGAGAAAAGTTTTCCTTAGGAAAGCTGAAAATTTTCTCCAACGGTTTGTGAAATATGTTGCTGTTTTGAGCCCTTTTTAAATGGGTCACTTGGCCGACTTAATCTTGCATTTTTAACCACATATTAGCTTATATTATTATGCTGGTGGTGCAGCAGCTTGGCCATTATACTTGGGCCTAAATGGGCCTCCAATTGATGGGCCTTGGCTGCCCATTCTCTTTCCCTTTCTCTTAGTTAGTTTTGGCCCAATTAGTCAAGTAGGTTGTGATGTATTTGGGCCATTTTTATACTATTCTTGGGCTGATAACAAAGTCCATTTATGATGCTAAAACATGGGCTAAAGTTACACTCTTAACACGGACTCCATTTATAATTGGACTTGGACAAATTTGACGTCGGGCCTCATCTCTGTTTAGCTAGCAAGTTTAAGCTGAGCAAGTAGGTGACTCACCTGCTAGCTTCCTAAGTCCTACAAGACTCATACATGTAAGGTGTGGGGTGTTACATCCTCCCCCTAGGAACATTCATCCTCGAATGTTAGTACAATTAGGTAGCTTAACCAAGTTCAAACCTTTACTTACACAAACTTTTGACAACACGCTAAGTATTCGATTACACATACCTATTAATGTCCCAATTCTGCATGTTTAACTTCCTTTTTAGCTTCAAATGAGTAAGAGTATCTTAATTTCATCATGTCCTCAGCATCCCATGTTTTTGACTTCTATTAAACGTGATTGACCCAATTCTAGATCATCTTCTGGAATCGTATAACTGTCAAAAGTGAGTGACTGTTCATCGGAACTGTTATAGTCCGAATACTCATAAGGTAGGGTCGACGCCCGCCTCCCCCCAAACTGTACTTGCAAGTTTCCTCGCAAAAAGCTCTCCATGCCTACTCTGAGAAAGAACTCTATTTTTCTTTAGTTAGGTAGTTCTCCCGACCGTAAGACCCTTTATGAGTAAGGTTAATCAAAGGCCAGGAAAAGTTTATTAGCAAGAGGGAACCATTTCTTACCCAGCCCTACCTACCCTATGTATTCGAGGGAGAGGTTGAAATTGAAAAAAGACTAGGTTCCACACATATGAAATAGGCAGAAGTCTTATTCATGGTTGTGAAGCATGCCACAACTATGAAGAGGAGGCTATGAGGCATTTTAGGAAATATTTTACTTCTTCATGATCTATGTCGTGCAATAGAATTAGGTCCCCTAAGGCTTATTGCTAATCCCTAACCATTATACTAAAGGATATGTCTCAAGCTACTCAGGATGGTGATATGACAAATATGGAGGTTCGCAATGCTCTATGAGTATTGGCCAAAATGGTGACAAAGTTGGCAACTCATCTCGATCAACAAGTGAGTGCCCCCGAGACTTCTAATGGTAAGAAGAGGAGTAGTGGGTCCAAGAGGGCCTATGTTAGGGGTAAGTTCGAAAGTCCCAAATGTAGAGATGGTGGTGGTTTGGTGCCTTATGCTAGGTGCCCAAAATATGGTAGGTGCCATAATGGCCTATGCTTGAGAGGTACTAATGCATGTTATGGTTGTGGGGAGATGGATCATAAGGTAATGGATTGTCATCAGAAATACAATAAGAGTAAGGAGGGTGATGATGGGATGATCATCTTAGATGCCCAAAATGTGGGAGGACTCATAGTGGTGCATGTTGGAGGAACACAAGTGCATGCTTTGGGTGTGGTGGGATGGGCCACAAGATTCTGTATTGTCCACATGCACATCCCAAAGGTATAGATTGCGAACCACTAGAGCAAGCTAGTCATGTTGATCAAGTGGCTTAAGAAGGGGATGAGGTACCTGATGTTGCTACCAGTATGTTGAAATTTCCTTTGACTTTGATTTATTTGGATTGATGGTCTAGGTATGCCACTATTCCTTTCATTATTGCTTTTATTGATAGTGGGTTTTGTGTGTCCTAAACTCTCTTTAGTGTCTATCTTATTAGTGAGTCTATTGTTTGAAAGTTCATAGGTGTTTTTCCATGTTCATATTGCATTAGGTTTTGCCTTGTGACTTATTGGGTTTAGTATGGTAGATTTTGATGCTATGCTTGGGAGGGATTAGTTGCATACATGTTGTGTCTTTCTTGATGTAGGGCCCATAGAGTTAAGTTCTGATTCTCTATTGAGTCCATCCTTGAGTGGAGGGGGGAGGTCTTGTAATATGGTTGCTAAGAGGTAAGTCCGTTTCTTATCTTAATGTATGATTGATCTCTAAGGTTGGCCTCATGTCCTTATTCCATAGGGTCTTGTCTTGTGATTTTGGTTGAACTTTATTCGTTGGATTGGGGGTCTTGAGGTGGTTCGGCTACTTGCATATTTGGTCTTCTTTGATTGTAGAACCTATAAGGTTGTAATATGATGGTTAAAATGGTCGATCTACTTCGTCAACTACAATGGGTTAGTCACTTCTCTAAGCTTGATTTTTGGTTCGGGTTTTGTTCCCAAATGATAATGAGGATAGGTGATATCCTTAAGTATCTTTTCAAATTAAGAGCGAACCTTTTGAGTATGTTGGAGTTGTTTGGTTGGCTTATGCATCGGCTAGGTTTATGGGTTTCAGGAATAGGGTCTTTAGTCCTTACCTTGTTATGTTTTGGTGGTCTCTAGTGATGAAGTGTCGATTTATTTAGAGCTTGTGAACTAGTTGGAGGTAGTGTTGTAAATCTTGGGGTAAGTGAAGTGATATGCTAAGTATGTGAAGTGTGAAATATGGTTAGAGGAGGTTACGTCCCAAGGTCATGTGGCATCGGAGGATGGCATTAAGATTGGTCTTAAGGAGATATATGTGAATAGAAATTGGCCTAGACCTTTGACTCCCTTGGATAGTAGGAGTTTCTTGGGCTTAGCAGGTTACCTGGAGGTTTGTGAATGGGTCCTCTTTTATTACTTTTCCCATGACTAAGTTGACCCAAATGAAGGATAAGTTGTCTCCGCTCCTATCTTGTTCTCACCGAATGGGATGGAAGGGTTTGTTGTGTAGTGTGATGTCGCCTAGATTCGTTTGCCTTGTGTGTTGATGCAAGATGGTTAGGTGGAAGTCTATGCTTTTAGATAATTCAAGATACATGAGAAGGATTATCTTATCTATGACCTTGAGTTGGCCCCGGGGCTTTTGCTTTGAATATTTGACATCATTGGTTGTATGGGGTTTATGACTAGAGGTTCTAATATGTGTTCACCCAAAGGGATCTTATCTTGAGACAAAGGAGGTGGTTAGGACTTCTTAAAGATTATGATACGTGTGTTCATTATCACCCTGGTAAGACTAATGTTGTGGTGGATGCTTTGAGTAGGGTGTCTATGGGTAGCCTAGCTCATGTTAATGGTAGTGTTATTGTTGTTGATGGTTCTAAATCTTCATTGGTTGATGAGGTAAGAGCAAAGCAAGATCTTGATCCCTCTTTGATAGAATAAAAGGATTTGATGAAAGAGGGCAAGATGGAGGTTTTATCCTAAAGGGGAGATGGTTCCCTTAGGTACCAAGGTAGGTTGTGTGTACCTTGTGTTGATGTCTTGATAGAGAAGGTTCTTGATGAAGCTGATAACTTTTCTTATTCTATTTACCTCGGTTCTACCAAATGTATAGAGATTTGAAAGATGTGTATTGGTAGGGAGGCATAAAGAAGGGCATTGCCAAATATGTTTTCGGTTTTCATAGTTGTCAACAAGATAAAGCCGAGTATCTAAGGCTGAGTGACCTAACCTAAGACATAGAGATTCCTACTTGAAAGTGGGAGGTGATCAATATGGGTTTTGTGGTTGGATTGCCCAAGACTAGGAAGAGTTTTGATTCTATTTGGGGTGTGGTTTATAGGATGACAAAATTGGTTCACTTTTTACCAGTTAAGACTACTTAGGTTGCCGAAGAGTATGCTAAATTGTACATTCATGAGTTGGTAAGATTACTTTAGGATATGCTTAGGGCTTGTGTATTGGAGTTCAAGAGTAGTTGGGATGATTATCTTCCATTGATTGAGTTTGTGGTTGTGAGTCTTCATAGAGTGTTGAGGAAGATTAGTGAGGTTACATACGAATCGAAAGTGCCTTTGGATGCAGATATGGTTCATCTGATTCTTCATGTTTCTAGGATTGAGGAGGGGTGTTGGTGATTCAAGTGTTATAGGACACTTGAGGTTGTGTTCGTTCTGGGGGATGAGTTGGCCTATGAAGAGGTTCGGTGGAGAAGTTGGGTGAATATGAGTAAGGGTTGTTTTGTGAGGGTGTAGTGTTTGTGAAGGCCCATTGGGAGAATTGTCAAGTTGATAGTATCTCTCGGGGGCCGAAGTGGGCATGGAGGAGCAATACCCATATCTCTTCTATTCTATTCAAGCTTATGATAAGATGTCAAGCCTTTTTTATGTGATTTCAAGTCTTATGTTTCAGCCCTTACGTCATTTGCATGCAACCATATTTATGTTGACAAGTTCATGGCGATTTTTGACACTTGTGTTGAGATTTTGAAAATGATGTTTTAAGGGTACTATTGCATTCATGTTGGGGCTGGTTTGTTCTTGATTACTCTTCTTATGTACGTTTCTTTGACATTCGGGGATGAATGTTCCCAAGGGGGAGATATTGAAACGACCCCAAAAAGTGCCTCGAAAATGCCTGGAATCATAATTTCCTTATATCTCAATATCTGTATGTTATTTTAAAAATCCGACTTCATATTCTTATTTAGGAGGTCAAATTTAGGGGGAAAAGGGTCTAACCCCAATTTCATAGCAACCGTAGCAAATTTTAAAATTTCAAGTTTGATGCAAAACAGTGCGCCTGCGCGTCATTGGTGCGACGTGCCACTATGTTAAATTGATTACCAGTTTTCAAGTTCGGTCCAAGGTTTTTAGGTATTGGGCCTAAGACTTCCTACATGTAAAAATACTTATACTTAGCCATTTTGCACCCTCATATCATTCTAAACATTCCCTAATAGTCACTCAAACACTTAGTCTTATATTTCTCTCAAAAATCCAAGTGCCAAGACCCTCTCTGAATCTTAAGGAATTCAACCAAGCTTCAAGTCTCCATCTCCAATCTTCATCAAGTTCATATCCAAAGCTAAGGTATGTGGGTTTCTTTCATGGGTTCCTTTCACCCATGATATCCAAGAACTCTTTACTGAAAAATTGTATGATTTAAAGTTGATTTATTCATGGGTCTTATCTATCATGAAAATGACTGCATACTACGTTGGGTTATTCCTTTTTTCTCAAAATTGCATGATTTAAAGATGATTTACTCATGGGTCTTCTTTATTATGAAAATCACTGCACACTATGTTGGGGTTTATGAAAAGTGTGGTTGTTTTGCTATGTTTTGTGCTATGAATCTAAGATATATTGAAAGATTTGATTAAGGGTTTTGATGTACATTGCTTGAGGGTGTTACCAAGTATCTATTGAAGGTTTTACATTGAATTTACTAGCATGATTTCACTCTTGAATTGCATGGTTTTACACTAGCACTACACACTCTCTAAGTGTTTGATAAATGTCCGGTTATGGTTTCTTGAGGAATTGAAGGTCCAATGCATATCCAATTTGATAATGTCTATGCAAATGTCATGACCCAAGCCTGGGTCCTAGACGTGACACGGAGAATGGGGAACCCGAAGTGGTCCCTAAACAAGCCTTTTTACATATTATTACATGTCCTTGGTGGCAGAAGCATTAAAATCAACAACAAAAGTAGTAAAAAGGGAATACGGGACTAAGGGACATCATTCTTATCATAGAAACATAACAAGCTCAATAGAACATAGCATTAATACATCATAAAGATCTAATAACACCTCTACGACATAGATAGGAGCGGGGGACTAAGACAAGTAACCGGGCTCACCCCTTTTGGTCATAAGCATACATCAAAGGAAAGAGTCTAAATATATAATATAGAATCGAAGACATTGTCCCCAGAATAGAGGACTCACCAAACTTGCTTGAGAGAAATTTATGAGTTTTTATGATGTTATATGAGATAATTGTTGTATTGCATGATCATTGATATGAGATTAACATAAATATTTTATACTTGGTATCACGAACCTTAAATTGAATGATCTTTATAAAACTTATGCATGGATTGAGTTGGCATTTGAATCAATTGTAGGAGATGAGTAACTTGAGCATTGTCAAGCATGTTACATTTAGTCACATATACTACTATATATCTTACTTGCATTACATGATGAGTCTCTGTAAGTGAGTCTGAATGACCATTTTAGTCTAAGTTGAGTTTGATTAACTGAGTTGATGAGAAACTGAGATGAGATAACTTAATGAGATTTAGATTTTATGTGATTGACTGAGCATTGAGGATTGATTTGATTGATGAGTTAAGCATGTTTTAGTCTTGGAAGAGTATCGAGCACCGAGCTGGGAGTGAGTAAATAACTACTCTAACCCATAGAACTATGTTGCCAGCGTAGGATAATCGTACAACTCATTCTGGCTACTCATGTCCCAAAAGATGGACATTTACTATGGATCCATAAGAGAGTTAATCGTCTTTTATAGTGGCAATTTTAGGATAGACGTGGCAAAGATGTCACCTTCGTTGTGCACCACCAAACTAAAGGTGATGGGATTGGATGTCAGTTAAGAGAAACACCTAAGCAAATACTAATTGAGCATGATATTTTTAAACTGAGTTTATTTCTATTGAGTCTACTTTAAAAGCATGATTCACTTTAAACTTGCATATACTGAGTTGAGTATAAATTGTGTTGAGTCAAGGTGAATGCGTTAAGCTTTACTTTCTTGAGCTATTTTACATATCAGTATATTCCATGCCCTCGAATCTATTTGGACCTGCATTATTTCATAATGCCGATACAATTGATGGAGGACTTCAGCCCATGCATTGTTGAGGTCCATATTAGGGCATTCCTAGAGTTGGTGAGCGCTCCTTGCATTCCGGAGGAGCCCCTTTTTCTTTTCTTACTTTTATCAAGCATTTTATTTCTTTGATTGGGGTATCTATGGCCTGTTATGGTACCATCTAGATTGTTGAGTAGAAGCTTCATAGATATTGAGTAGAGGATTATTGAGTACTTCTATTTCCAGACTTGTTCATTGGAAACTATTTAGTAAGAGTTATATTTATCTTTTAATGTCTTTTATTTGAGCATTTTCTTCCGTTGTCCAATCGATATGATGATGAGTCCAGGCGGTTCTCTTGGAAAATTAGCAATGGTTCTTCAAGTGTCGATCACGCCAAAAGTACTCTCCCGTGGCGTGAAAGGAGACCTGCTCTATGCCATTATATGCTTGCAAGTTGTGAGGTTCAGTAGTGATATGATGAGATGCTCCAGAGTCAACAATCAATGTTTTGATGCCTACAAGCCTGAAACATAGTTGGTATTTGGCTCAAGATGATTGTGAGATTTTGATCTACAAACACTTACAACATGACCGGTTTGTTGCATAATGAAAGGAGACCTGCTCTATGCCATCAGAAGTGTTAGTGGTTGAAGAGCGCCACTAATTGGGCATATTTGAGCGATTGTTTAACTGTCATTGTTAGGTGCTTCCAGCAAGTTCATATCCAAAGCTAAGGTACATGACCGGTTTGTTGCATAATGAAAGGAGACCTGCTCTATGCCATCAGAAGTGTTAGTGGTTGAAGAGCGCCACTAATTGGGCATATTTGAGCGATTGTTTAACTGTCATTGTTAGGTGCTTCCAGTGTTATTGTTGGAGCGATGAGTGTTTCGAGAGTTGGAGTGACCAAACTTGTTGGATGTAACAGCTGCGGCAGCAATCTGGTTGGAGTTTTGCTTGGACTCTTCATGGTGAAGAAAAAGTTCATTATGCAGTAGCTTTTCGTAGAGCTCTTCATAAGTAATTATGGAGTCACAAGCATGGATCGCAGTAGAGATCAGACAAAATTCTGGACCCAAACCACATAGGATCTTAAGAATAAGTTTAGAATTGGTAACTAGGGCACCAGCAGTAGAGAGTTCGTCAAAAATAGATCGAATATTTGCAAAATATTTGGTGACTATCCAAGAATCTTTGGTCAGTCACATAAGCCAATCACGCAAACTAAAAATTCTAGTTTAGGACTTGTTCGTATAGGCTATGTGCAATGCATCCCAAGTAGTTTTTGCTGAATTGGCAGCTGCAACATTTGTGGTAATTTTTGGATCAACAGATGTCATAGGTGCATTTAGAATAAGTTTCTCTAGGCAAAACCAAAGAGAAAACATCGGAATTGCACCACAGACTGTACCAGTGATGATAGTGCGAGATGGAAAGGGAGAAGACCCATCGAGATGCCCATAGAGATCATATCCATGCATAATCATGGAAAATTGGGCCTTCCATGTTGAAAAGTTTTGGCTGCCAAGTAATTTGATAGGCAATTGGGATGCCAGATTAAATTAAACAACTGATACACCAATGTTGGTATCTACATTGAAAACTTGAAGAGTGTTGCCCATTTGTAGATGATGAGGGAGAAGAAAAATTAGGATCTTAATCATTAGAGTGTATTATGGTTTATGATACCATAAAGGAACAAATATTACAACAGAAGAAGATAATTCATTATTGCTGGAGTATACAGATTAATATATATATGTTGTAGTCTAACTACTTCTAAGTAACTCCACTAAATGGGGAGATAATGTTAATCCTAATAATCTGCTAAAGACTTAGTCAATGGTAAAAGAAAGTGGTATCTAAAAGACTAATACTTCTAATTGTCGCACCCTATTTTCTCTCGCAAAAAGACGCGAACCTAGATGACATCATGGCAGTTTTCTATGAATTTTCCATTCATTAGCTGCATGTGGAGGGACTTGATAAATAGGTGCTGGCAATTGGAGTAGAGGTAGAGGTGCTTGATGAATCAGAAGGTTTTTTGGATCATGTGTTGTAAATACCACATTCGTTTCTTTCTCTCTTTTGGCCTCATTGGTCCCACCAAGCTACGAAGTCTTACTTCTAGCTTGTAATACCTCTAAATCTATTACAGTGCCATCTTTTATGCCTTGTTCGATCCTTTCAGCCAGCTTTATAATATCAAAAAATTTGCGATCTTCGATGAGCATCATTCTCCCATGATATTGGGATTTTTGGGCATGAATAAAGAATTCTTTCATTAGTTCCTCCATCAGAGGTCATACCCTAGCAGCTTTAGACCTCTATCTTATGGCAAATTCTCGAAATGATTCTGTAGACTCTCTCTTTAAATTTTGAATGTAAAACCAATTAGCAGTGTTCTCAATATCAAGTTCAAACCTTTTCATGAAATCAGAGGCTATGTCAATCCATTTTCACCACTTTTTTGAATCTTGTTCAATATACCAAGATAAAGCATCTCCGGTAAAACTTCTCATAAATAATTTCATTCAAAGTCATTCATGTTTCCCAATTCCAACTAACTTGTCACAAATACATTCTCAAATGTTCGTTTGAATCTCCCGTCCAACTAAACATTTCAAATTTGGGAGGTTTGTATCCTTCAGGCGACTCGACATCAGGACGTATACACAAGTCTTTGAAACTTAACCATTCTATCTCCTTCAACATGTTGCACTCGACCACTCATCTCCTCCAATCGCTCTGCCATAGATTGTATCAACATGTCCTTTTGATAGGTTTCGATAGACACAAAATTGTGTTTTATGAAATAGTAGTAAAAGACGTTGGTGGTATATTTTGAGCATGAGAAGTAGCTTGGGAATGTGAGGCATTTGGTGGGACTAAGTAGGTGATATTGGATGTATTAGGCTTGTGTTGTGGCGGATGTGTGTAACATGGATATTGCTTGTTTTGGAGAAGAGTGGGATTTGAAGTACTTTTAGGGACTAAGGTAGGATGGGCAAAAAGAGAGGATTTGTAAAGGTTGTTTGAGGCCTGCCAGTAGCATTTACTCTAATAAATGGTGTATTCAAATTGCGAGCATTAGAGAGTTGTTCCTACAACTCTCTAATCTTTTTTTCTAACATTGATATCACCTCATTTTGTGTAGGTGGATGCTCTTTTCTCAAAATATTCAGACCATCTTTTTGAGTTGCCATACCAATAGTGTCATTAGAACTATTATTATTCTGCATAGAGCAAGTTGGAAGCGAAAAAGCTTCTTCTAATTGAAAGTGATAGGCACAGATCAACTAATTAATCCAATAATAATTAAAAGAACACTTGATTTTTGAACTTGGCGGAATGATATTGTAAAGAAAAAAGTATTGCAGAGAAAGTAAATTATTTTTCTTCAGAAAAGTAAAATGAAAAGAGGATTTTAGAAGCAGGGGAGGAATTTTTTTTCGTGTGAAGTCTCTATGTGTGTAGAATATTCTGTCTCTATGGGCTTCTCTCTAATGCGGAAGACAAAACTCTTTTATAGTAGAGGAAAGAAACTATAGGGGAGGAAAATAAAAGGCAACAAAAATTAATTGACCAATTTTACCATAAATTAAATGACAACTTAGCTAACTTGATTCAGTCAAAAATACTTTACAAACAATAGAGACAAAGAGTTTAAGGAAAGAGAGCCATCCATAGGCTACTAGAAATCCGAAATTAACATTTCAAAGAAATAGTTTACCAATAATTATCCCCCGGAATCAAGTACTCATCACTGCAGATTTGTGCTATAATTAAATCAAATATATGAGTCATTATAATTCAAATGGAAGACAGAATCAATCAATCAAAAAATATTTTAAAATTAACTCAGACTAAAAAAGATTGTAATAGCAGTAAAATCATGCCAAACATGATGAAACAACGAGCCAGAAAAAATGAAAATACCATATAAACTGCAATGTCTATTTTCATGCAGAGTGATATGGCATGGTAAATTATCAAACCAACTCAATATCAAACAAGAGAAATTAATTTTTCAGATCTCGAAGTTATTATAGGGATGAATAATGAATCTAAATTAATTAGACATACGCTGAATTAAAAGATCGTACCATGGACAATCCTTCGAGTAGATTTAGACTTTACCATTATTGATGTTGTTAATTTCAATTGGTCTTGCCGAAACTTCATTGGGACTTTGTCGGAGTAGTGATGCTGGGTTGCATGGGGTTTCTGACCAGTTGGGCTGGTGGCCAAAATTTTGGGCTTGTTGGGAAGGTGTTTTCAAGCTAAAAAGGGTTGTCGGTCTGGGGTTGTGCATGTGGGTTTTCCCGCAAGGAGAGGTGAAGGAGAAAGGAGGAACGTTGGTGGCAGTTGGAGAAGATTTCATCTGGAAATAGGAGGATGGAGAAGAAGGTTGAGGGGCAATTAGTTGTTGCTGCTGTTTGCATGGATGAAAAGAAGGGAGGTTAAGGGCTGGACGACGACGATGATGAAAATAATGATGGCGATGATGACGACGATGACGATGATGATGATGACGACGACGATGACAACGACGACGATGATGATGATGATAATGATGATGATGACAACGACGATGACGGTGATGATGATGACAATGATGACAACAACGATGACGGTGATGATGATGACGATGATGATGATAATGATGATGATGATGAAGATGACGACGATGACGACGATGACGATGACGATGACAACGACGACAACAACAACAACAATAATAATAATAACCATATTAATAATAAAAGATAATTTAAAATGCCAAAAATAATTAACGAACAAAGTTTGAAATTTTTTTAAAAATATTTATTAAAATACATGATTATTTGGATAAAATTGAGAATAAACTGATTTGTTTAAAAAATTAAAAATACCTATTTTAATCAAATGGCAACCGAACAAAATTGGGTGTCAACTAATACTATAGTAACTATACTTCTAGCTAATTAGTAGTTTGCACTGATACATAGCTCACTTGTGGAGAATCATCCTAAACCTTAAAGACTCTTAGCAGCTGGAACGGAACTTGTTCACATGCTAAGGATCGGAGTAGATGGAGAATTGTCTCATCTTGTATCTGGTGGACAATCTTGAAGAAGAGGACTTCCAGATGTTTTGAAAGCTTAGAGAATGATGTGCAGAAGATCAAGTTGAATTTCATCTTACTGCTATATTTTTTGTGTAATCAGATTCATTCTAATGAAACTATGTCTATTATAGATGTTCTAGATTCTTTAAACCTAGAGAGGAAAGATACTAGAGCTCTATTCTAAAAATGGTTCCAATACCACCCAAGTACTATTTTGATCCCCGATATAACACAAAGTTAACCAATTTAACAAAAATTGTATTTTGGAGATTGAGCAGTGGTGTTTGTTTATTGGGATAGTTCTTAAAAGATCTATTTTACAGGATCTCATAAGTGTGAGCTTAGCAAGTATTTGCTATTAGCTTTTATAGGGGAAAATAGAATCTATTTCATAGTAAGTTTTAAGTCTTACGATATCACCAAGCTTGAAAAGCCAGAGTTGAAGTTTGGTCTGAATGGGCATAAAGAAGCTAGAATCTGATGCTTGAAACAACTTACAGCAAGGAAAAAATAAAATGGATAGTCTTTGGACTCTGAGAACCTTCAAAAGACTTTAGCATCCATATGAGAAGGTGGAAGATAAATGAGAAATACTCGAACTTCTTTTGTTCCAGAAAACAAAACAAATTTGGAAGATTTAGAAGCATTGTGACTGCACAAGGAGGGAACAAATCTGTCATTATTACTCCAGAAATTACATTTAATGTGGGATGGGGAGACATAGAATTTAAGATTGATAATTTCATCAAAGAACATAAATGAGCATTTATTACAAATACGCTTTTGGAATTGACATACACGAAATGGAGGGTCGTTCTTTTCTGTTTAAGTTTCCAAACAAGCACATGGCTGACCTCATTCTTCAAGGTCAAAGGGCATGGAAAAAATTGAAGACTTACCTCATATAGTAGTCACCGACTATAGGTTATTGCACCAATCAAGAGGCCTCAACATGAATAAGAGCATAAGGCCTGCCTCTTCAGTTTTGGATGGTAAAAATCTTCAAAGCCATCGGGAATCAATGAGGAGGATGGCCAAAATAGAAGAAGAGACATCCTTGAAAAATAATGAAGTGGGCTAGAATGAAAAACAAAGAATATGGAAAGGAAGTTACGAAAGAGGTAAAGATAGTCAACAATGGTGTTACCTTTTTATTTCTGATATGGAGTGAGTCAAGAACCATGGTGGTTGCTGGAGAGGAGGAAGACCTGTAGAATAAGGACTATTGGGTGAGAAAACCCTACACAGTTAAAAATAATGGGTTCTACATTGATACAGAGAGGCATATGGGTTCTTCTGAGTAGATACCTATTTCAAATAACACAACTGACAAATTCCTAGCAAGAGAAAGGTCTTTTTTTATATATAAAAACAATGGGCACTTAATTGGCCAAAAGAAAAGTTCATACAATTGTTTTAAGGGAGCTACTTCTGATATAGGCCCAATTATTTTTACTGAGGCCCAGCTTCTCAATTCTAACCAAGCTAACATCATGTGTTCTTCACAATCATACCTGCTGGTTTTTTCAAAAGAATAAGTGGGGCAGCCAAAAAGATTGAAAAAGACTCTCAATGGATTGAAATTGTTTTCAATAATTTTAGTAAGCATTGAGAAACTTTAAATAGCCAATATAAAATATAAATCTATATAATTTGAAATTTAAAAACAACCGAAAATATCTCAACAACTCAAACAACCTAACTAAAATTCAAAATTCAAATTCATGTCAACTAAATAACTTATTTTGCTAAAAATTAATACAGTAACTAAAAGCAAATTTTAACACTCCTCCTTTGCTTAAGTGACTGCAATTTTAAAAAGTTATTCCTCCTTAACATCTGTTTCTGCTTGAAGATTGGTCTTAAGCTTGTACACTTTTGTAACATGACCTGCTTGTTTGCAATTTTCATAGATTGCATCAGGTCTCCACCAACAAAAATTTTTCAAGTGTGTTTTTCTTTTGTAGTATTTGCAAAGAAAAAAATTATCTTTTTCTTTTCTACTTTGTGCATAAAGAGCATGGTCAGTAACATTGTCTTGTCTGAAAGATATTCTTTGCTCTTGTACTTAAAGTGCACTTACTAATTCTACAATGGATATAGTTGAGAGATCTTTAATCTCTTCCAAAGATGAAATTTTAGACTCAAAGAATTAGAAAATATTGCAAAAGTTATTACACTAAAATTTTAGACTCGAAGAAAAAGGTAATTATCCTCTTTGCAAATACTGCAAAACAAAAACACGCTTGGTAAAATTTTATTGGTGGAGACGTGATGCAATATGTGGAAATTTAAAACAAGTAGGTCATGTTACAAAACTATGCAAGCTTAAGACCAATCTTCAAGCACAAGTAGCACAAGCAGATGTTAAGGAGGATGAACTTTTTTAAATTACAGTAACTAAAGCAAAGGAGAATTGTTAACATTTGCTTTTAGTTACTGCACTAAGTTTTAGCAAAATAAGTTATTTAGTTGAGATGAATTGAAATTTTAAATTTTAGTTAGATTGTTTGAATTGTTGAGATATTTTAGGTTGTTTTAAAATTTCAAATTATGAAGATTTTTATTTTATATTGGTAATTTAAAGTCCCTTAATGTTTAATGAAATGATTGAAAGCTACTGAAAGTCATTTAAATCCATTAAGAGACTCTTTCAATCTTTTTTGCTGCCCCATTTATTCTTTTTTTTTAAAAAGAAACAACAGGTATGATTGTAAAGAACATATGACATTAGCTAGGTTAGAATTAATAAGTTGGGCCTCAGTAAAAATAATTGGGCCTATATCAGAAGTAGCTCCCACAAAACAATCATCTGAGCTTTTCTTTTGGCCCATTAAGTGCCCATTATTTTTTATAAAAAAAACATTTCTCTTGCCACGCATTTGTCAACTGTGTTATTTGAAATAGGTATCTGCTCAGAAGAACCCATGTGCCTCTTTGTATCAATGTAGAACCTATTATTTTTAACTGTGTAGGGTTTTCTTGCCAAATAGTCCTTATTCTACAGGTCTTCCTCCTTTCTGGCAACCACCATGGTTCTTGACTTGCTCCATATCGAAAATAAAAGGTAAGACCATTGTCAACTTACCTCTTTCATAACTTCCTTTCCATATCCTTTGATTCTTATTCTAGCCCACTTCAAATGATTTTTCAAGGATGTCTCTTCTTCTGTTTCCAGCCATCCCCTGCATTGATTCCCAATGGCTTTGAAGATTTTTTCCTTCCAAAATTGAAGAAGCAGACCTTCTGCTCTTATCCATGTTGAGGCCTCTCGATTGTTGTGATAACCTACAGTCAACGATCACTATTTGAGGTGAGTCTTCAATTTTTTTCATGCCCTCTGACCTCGAAGAATGTGGTCAGCCATGTGCTTGTTCGGAAACTTAAACAGAAAAGAATGGCCCCCCATTTCATGTATGTTAATTTCGAACGCGTATTTGTAATAAATGCTCATTTATGTTCTTTAAAGAAATTATCAATCTTAAATGCTATGTCTCCCCATCCCACATTAAACATAACTTCCGGAGTAATAATGACAGATCTATTCCCCCCTTATGCAGTCACAATACTTATAAATCTTCCAAATTTGTTGTGTTTTCTAGAACAAAACAAGTTTGAGCATTGCTCATTTATCTTCCACCTTCTCATATGGGTGCTAGAGTTTTTTGAAGCTTCTTGGAGTACAAAGACTATGGACTCCATTGTTTTCTTGCTATAAGTTGTTTTGCGTATCAGATTCTTGTTTCTTTCTGCCCATTCAAACCAAACTTCAGCTTTGGCTTTTCAAGCCTAGTGATATCGTAAGACTTAGAACCTACAACAAAATAGATTCTATTTTCCCCTATAATAGCTTATAGCAAATATTTGCTAAGCTCAAACTTATGAGACCCTGTAAAATAGATCTTTTAAGAATTATCCCCATAAACAAACACCACTGCTCAATCTCCAAAATATATTTTTTGTTAAATCAGCTAACATTGTGTTATATCAGGGATCAAAATAGTACTCGAGATGCAGCAGTTAGATGAAAGTAATAATGACACAGTAGATGAGGTTCTTTTTAAAAAAAATAAGGGGAACTCACAGCCACTACTCTTTGTGCACAAGGTAAACCCCCACTCTATGCGATAGCTCACAAACCATATAGGAGGGGTAACTCACACTAGGTAAGTCTGGTGCAATGAGCTTGACCCAGAAGGCAAACCCCTTGCTTTCGTTGGCAAGGAATTTTAAACTTGAGACCTCCAACATGGAAGTATCAAGTCCAAACCACTAGACCATCTCAAAGGGTGATGCAGTAGATAAAGTTATGTATGGAATAGGTGAAGAATCTAAAACAAGTAGTGATGGAGATGACTAAGACTTTTTGGTTGGTGATGTGATTTCCTACGGTGACGAACATTTACGGGCAGGTATTTTTAACAAGGAATCCACAGTCAGTTGTGGTAAGGGTTTGCGCATTGGGGCCTATATGGCAAGTGCAAGGAGATAAAATTTAAGTTTCTCTATCTAGTTTGACATGGGGAAAGGGATAAAACCTCCGACCTATGTCCCAGTCCCTTCCTGATTGTATACTTTATGTTGATAGATCTCTTATATGAACTTCTTCCTATGTTTGTTCCATTTCATTGATCTTGGTGCTAAAAGTTTGCTTTAGGTGTTCCATTTATTACGATTGAACTTATAAGCTAGGAATAAAATGAAACAATTGGTACAGATCTAGATCTAGAAATCCAATTTTTCTCCTCCCTCCCTAATTGGGGTGGCAAATGGGTTGTTGGGTCGGATTCAAAATGGGTTGAACTAAAATAGGTTGTATTTCAACTCCCCATATTTGTTGCAGGTAAAAAATGGATTGTGCGATAAATGTGCGGGTTGGAAATCGGTTAATCCATATTATACGTGCAATATTTCTAACTTTTTCTTCTATTCAGATCATTTGGTAACATAAAATTTTAGTTGGATCGATATAATTTTTGTTAATTCGACTGGTATATAGTCTTCATCATTAAACGTGGTGATAGCTTATAACCACTCATATTGATCACCGATAAGGAAAAAGAATCTTTCTTCTCAAAGCCAAAACCCTTAAAAAAAACAACCAAGTGGAACCAACAACAATACTCCACAAAATTATTCCAAGCATGAAATATCATGAAGCTTAAATTCCATCAATGATATGATGTTTACAATAGAACTTTTGGAAATTTAATGAAATTGTGATTGAACGTTTAAAACATTTCAAGATTAAAATTGAAATTTTTGATGTTTAAAATATCAAAGCTTAAAATATTATTATAAACAATAATTACAATGTTTATAAGAGAAAAAAGAATTCTTTCACATTGTCAACTATGGAGAGAAGAAACATAAAAAGAAGAGTTTAAGTAGGGTTACCTTTATAGCATTTTCTACTTCAGAAATAAAATTAAGAATTTTGTATGAGCAAAGGTTGGAAAATAATACATTAGGCAAACCCATATTTTAACCTTGAATGGGATTAGTTGAAGCCCAAATTTTACCCATCTAAAGTATCAATCATGCGACCAATTTGAATATGAGTGGAATGGTGAATTGATAAAATATAGGCTTATTTTGCTAGCAACACTCCCCAGGATACTATTTGTCACGACCCAAGCCTAGAGTCTAGATGTAACATGGTGAATGGGGAATCCGAAGGGACCCCAAACAAGCCTCTTAGCATCATTACACATCCTTGGTCGCTGAAGCAATGACATAACAACAATAGATAGGAAGGGGGAAATATAGGGCTAAGGGACATCTTTGATACCGTAGAAACATAACAAGCCAATAGTATAGCATTAACATATCATAAGATTCCAACAACACCTCTAACACATAGATAGGAGTGGGGGCCGAGACAATCTCCGGGCTCACCCTCATAGCCATATGTTTCCAACATAAGAAGAGTCAATACATAGCATAAATCAAGAGAAGTATGTCCTTGGAGTTAGGGACTCACCAACTTACTTCGAGAGAAATCGTACTAGCCACGTGGAGGAGGATGATGATCAAGTAGGGCTCCAGTTCCTACATGGTAATATCATGCAGGCATAGAGTATGTGTTAGTACATTTGAAAGTATATAGGATGCAATGTAACAAGAGATAGGCAATATAGGTAAAATGCAACATCATAAGTAATGGATAGCATAATAGCAATATGACATGTATGAATAATGCATGAAGTAAAATATGCTTATACTGAACATATTAAATATGTAAGAAGAGATCAACATTACGATGGATTGTCACATCCTATCATCCATGGTGATAGAGGTACCACCCCCTCAATTGGTTGATGGTTGTCTCACCCTACCATCCATAGTGATTGAGCTATCACCCCCTCAATTGGTTGATGGTTGTCTCACCTTACAATCTATGGTGATTAACGTATCAACCCCTCAATTGGTTGATGGTTGTCTCACCTTACCATTTATGGTGATTGAGGCATCACCTCCCCAACTAGGCATGGTCAACTTACAACTATAAGTACTTCTCATAGAAACAACTCATATAAACATTCCTTTTATCATCATAAAGTCATTCAAGTTATAGGTCATACAATAGATCATCAATAGCTCAAGAATCCAAACAGGATATTTTATCAAATACTTGGCGGGTGTGTAACGCTGGTATAAAATCATGCAATTCAAGAGTGAAACCATGCAAGAAAACTTGATGTAAATCAACCCACTAACACTTGGTAATACCCTCATGCAATATACATCAAAACCCATCATCAAATCTCAAGATAGATCATAGATTCATAGCTCAAAATATGCTTAAACAATCACACTTTTATGAAATCCCAACTTAGTTCATAGTCAAATTCATAATAAGTAAGACCCATAAGTAAATCAGCTTAGAAACATGTAATTTATGTAAAAAGAAAGTTTGAGCACCATGGGTGAAAGGACCCAATGGTTGAAACCCAAATACCTTAACTTTGGAGGTTTTCTTGAAGAAGATTTGAATCGACACTTGAAGCTTGAATGAAATCCTTAGATCCGGAATGAGAATTGGCACTTGAATTTTTAGTGAAATATTTGTCTAAGTGTTTGAGAGAGTATCACTACAAGAAATTTAGTATTTAGCTACGAAAACTTTAGCTACGACATAAAATTTGTCACAAATTGTTCGCTTTTCGTGACAAAAATTATATTTCATGTTTAAATACACAAGTCACATATTTTTAGTCACGAAACACAAAAATTCATAGCAAATGTTTCGTCCACTAGAATTTCCCACCAAAAATAAGTTGTAGTAACATTTAACCACAGATGTTGAATTATTGGGGACAAATTATTTTGTCACTAATGATTCACCCAATTGGTGACAAATTATTAATTGTCTTAAATCTAATTATATTCTAGACAGAGAAAAAATTTATCACAAAAAGTATGTCGATACAATAGTGACAAATTATAATTTGTAGTTAAAAATTGTAAGTTTTAGCCATCAAATTTTATGTTTAATGTGACCTTCAAGTTTTGTCACTAACAATAAAAATAATTAGTGACGTTTATTTTATTGTTTCTAAACAACACACGATTTAGTGACAATAAAGTTGTCACAAAATATGTATAATGTTTTAAATAGTGATGAATTGAAAAATTTGTAGTTGAATGATTCAACTACGATTTAAGTGCACCTTTTGCGTTGATATGACATCTTTAACTAGGTAATTTGGTTGTGTTTGTACCTCACGCTTTATCATGTATATTTTTAATTTTTTTCAAAATACTTTTTTTAAATAATAGTTTTAAAATTTAAAATTCTTTTATTTTTTACCTTGAATTTAAACAAGTTAATAAATGTAATTTTTTTAAAAAAAATTGCATGTATTCAAACTTTTTTAAAATTTGTTTTACCTTCATTCTCTTTTCTCTTTTTTTCTATTGATTTTATTTTATTTTATTTGTCGTTTCTTTTGATTTAATTGCAAATGTCTTATAGTTAAATAAGTAAATTTCAAATGGATATCAAGATATGCAAAGAAAATCAAATAAAACAAAAAATTAAAACATAAAAGTTAAAGGACACTTTCATTTATTTTTAAAAAATATCATAATTTTTTAAAAATAATTAAAAGTGAAAATATAAGAAATTAATGAAAGAGAAAAATAAAAAAAAGTTTGAAGTGAGAAGGAAATAATAATTTACAAAGAAAGAAATAAAAATAATTAAATAATAATTATGTATACTAATTAATTGTAAAATGAATAATTAAAAAAAAAAAGACATTGTCTACTTTGTTTGCTCGTCACTTTCCTTCAATATGTCAACATTTAAGGTGTATTTATTCTATGCATTTAGGGTGTATTTATTCTATTTAAAAATAATTTAGAGAATAATAGGAGACTAGTTAAATTAAGTTGTGTTACTGAGATTTTAATCATAATTATGGAGGATATTTATGCCTTTTTCCTTTATTATATAGAGTTGACAAATAATTTTTCAAGCGCTCTTTGTACAACACAAAGAAATCATGAAATAATATAATAATCCCAACTATATCTTGTAAAAAAGCAAGCATCAATATAAATATATTTCTTAATGAGAGTCAAAATTATAATCATCACAGCCCAATTCCTCAGTCTGTGATGGCATCAATCCTAGTCTACCAGTAAGCCCATCCCATAGATTGGAGCCTTAGGTAACGGACTATCCCCCGAAAGACAATCGTAAGAAGTAAAAGTTGTCACAACGAGAAGGAGAAGTACAAACCACCATTATCATAACAATCAACAACTATTGTATACAAAACAAACAAGGTAAACATATATAAATTTTGTATGTACAGTTATTAATTTTTTATAATTTATACAAATCAAATGTATCAATAAATTGTATGCAAATAGCTAGGGCAAGCATAGACAAAATTTGAATCTATACAACTAGGAATCAAATTATACAAATTCTAATAAATTTAATCAAATTGTAGTCACGTACAATAATTAGCAAATATTATAGCTAAAGTACATAATAACTATTGAATGTTTGTCATTTCACATAATTTTTCTTTTTCTATTTCATTCTCAGTGCTTCGTATTTTTTGCATTTTGTCCAAATTAAACAAAAAATTAAGAGATACTCTCTCCGTCCTATATTAATTTTATATTTGTTTATTAATTTTCTATTTGTTTACACGTTTTTTACAAAATTAAAAATAAGAAGGATAATTTACTAGTCTAAACCCTTAGAGCCTGTTTGAAAGGACATCTTGGTAATTGAATTTGGTGTAATTACGTTGTCTGGCCTATTTGGTTGGACAAGTAATTACATGATCAGCAGATAATTGGATGTAATTGACTGGGTGTAATTACAGTTTCCAATTCACAGGGGGAAGCTGTGAATTGCAGGTAATTACATGGTGTAATTACATGCTAGTTATTTTTTAATTTCTTTCTTTTATTTTTATATTTTTATTTATTTTTATTTTAATTATTTTAAATTCTTTTTATTTTTATTATCCTAATTTTTTTCTAAAACTATATTTTATTCTATCATATTTGTGTTTCATTTATTTCTTATTCTCAATCTTTGTCATATGATTCCATACAATTTTTTCACATTAACTTTTTTTATTCTATATTTTATTTTATTTTTCACTAGCATAATTTTATTAATATTCTAATTTTTAAACTAAAGTTGAATTCATTGTTGGATAAAGTTATGAATATACATATTTCTTTTCTTTTAAATCATATTAATGAATGTTATATTAAAATTTGGCATAAGAGTATTTTGTTAATTTTTTATTTTGAATTTAAAACTTATGTTATACTATTTAGTTTCATTTATTTTTGTAGTATTGACTTGATATATCACATTACAAGCCATTTGTTTTTTAGTTATATTAGATAGATTATTGTTTTAATCAAATAATTAACAATTTTACTATGACATTATATTTATAGTATTTAATATTTTTGTCAAACACACATTTCATGATGTTCGCATAAAACTTATAATTTGAGTTTTTATAATTAATATAATCAAAATATACTAATTTAAAAAATATAAATTGATTTTTAATATAATATTAGTTAAGAATATATATTTACTATTTATAATACCTATATTTGTCTAATATAAAATTTTAATTTTAAATAATTAAATTTTATTTTTAAAATTTAATATAACCTTATAATTACATTCTAGCAAACAGACATGACAGTGTAATTACCAAGGTGTGTAATTACATAGTAAACTTTTTTGAAGCTTTAAAAACTTGTATTACACTTCTAAAAAAATTAATTATAAGGATAAAGTAAATATTTTTTAATTAATTCTAGCTTAATTATAAGAATTAATTCTAGCTTAATTTTTAATACAACTATTTTTTAATAACGTAGCAGCTAATATAAAATTGAGGGAGTAGAAATATAATCTTAAATTGAATGGGAAGTAATTAAATGAGAGATCACAAATAAAAAAAATTTAACCCGAAAAAATTAGAGGGAGATAAAATAAAACAAATTGATTTTCAATATAAAAGTTTTACTTTCCCTCCAATATTTTCGTGCAAAACTTACCCAGCCCCATCCTGTATTCCCTCCCTGTAAACCCACTAACTCCCACCCACTACAATTTTCTATACTTAAATTTAACTCTTGCATTAGATAGAAATTTTCATATTTCCACAACATTGTTCTCTTATCAATGTTGTAACTCAAATTCTTGGAATCTTATGTAATCAGGTCAGTGATTGATGACAACCCTATATTAAGTTTTATCTTTCTTCTATTTTTTCTATCCTTTTTTTTTTTTGTACTCATTTTATGCATCTAGTCTTTTGTTTTAGATCATGTTCAATTCTTCGTTAATTTTTGTACTAACATATATCAGTCTATTATGATAATATTGTGTAATTGTGATGGAATAATTTAATGAAGTGACTATTGAAATAATATTTGTTTATTATCTGTATTTATTAAAAAAAAAGTACACTATGCTTTGTAATTTTAATGAATTTATTATTTTGTTATTGACTATTACAATAATTAATTATTACTTTATAAGATTGATGACTGAAATTTGAAAATATATATTGTTTAAATCAGGATATCAAATATATATATATATATATATATATATATATATATATATATATATATATATATATATATATATATAAAAAAACACGGGATAGGACTTTTGACAACTTTGGGCTATTTTCAACCATTCTCTAATCAACCTTACCTTCTCCATAACCTCCATAATCAGATCCAGATCCATTAAGTGTTTTCTTCTTTGTATACAGGTACATAAATTTGAAAATTGATTCAAGAGTGAAGTTATTAGATAAGAGAAGTTGTTTTGGCGCGTGAGGAAGCAACACAATTTTTTATATTTTAATTTACGAACATTCGTGTATTTCAATTAGACATTTTATGTTAATTACAATATATTATGTTTTATGCATTTTTTGCTTTTACATTTCTCTTCTCAATTTTTATTGTCGTGATCATGTTTTGATTTATAAGCTAATTTTTTAAAATTGAAATATAAGTATAAGTTCTAACAAATTATTTAACTATAGGTTTTTGTTGGTATGATTACAAAATTTAATATAGATAAGTTTTAGATAATTTTATTTTTTAAAATCCTTAAATTTTTTGTGATGATCATTTAGACATTTTAAGACAATCACATTACTAATCACAAAAATATCTTGTTTATACCTGATAAATCATATCGCTATATCACAATTTATAACAAATTATGCATTGGGTGACAAGAAATAATTTTTCCCAAAATGGCCTTACTAATAACGTAATTATATTTTAAAAAATATAACTAAATATTTGATGACAATTGCAATTGTCCCTAATTAATACATATTGCAACAAATTAGTCTTCTCACAAATAGCATCACTTTTAGCATCACAAAATAATTTTCCACTCAATTTTTTTTGCCTTTTAAGACGAACAAATTTGTTACTAATACAATGATTTAGAGACAAAATTTTCGTTCATACATGAAATATATACCTTTTAGTGACATAATTGCACTCTTTTAATAACAAAATTTTGCATAGCTTTAGGGACAATTGACATCATCACTAATTAAAATTATAATTAGTGACAAATTATATTTGTCGGTATTAAAGATATTTTTAGCGATGATATAATGTTTTTAACTACAAAATTTATACTTTTCTCCTACAAATAAGTCTGTCACAAATATTATACATTTAGAGACGAATTTCCTTTTTTCGTAGTTAATAAATTTTATTTAGTGACGAAACACTAAATCGTCTTTATATACTTTTAGCGACCCGCCTTTAGAGACGAAAGATTGATGAACATTTTTTCGTCACACAAAATTTTTTGTGACAAAATATGGTTTTTGAGTGACAAAAGATGATCAAATTTGTTGTAGTGTATTGGGGAATCTCTTATATGATATGGTGTTGAAATATGGCTAAATATAGGTGTTTTTATGCATGGGAAAGCTTAGGACCAAGACCCCAAAACCTTGGATCGAAGTTAGAAAACTGGCAACAAAATACATAGATCCGCGATGGGTCCGTGTCGCGGTAACATCGCGCATCCCCACTGTTTTGCGCAAACTTGGGAAAATTAAATTTTACTACGATTGCTCTAAAATCGGGGTTAGACCCATTTTTCACTCAATATTTCCTCCTAACAAGAATATGAAGTCGGAT
>DF357393.1:0-14815 GCA_000787875.1 Solanum virginianum | reverse complement strand
GAATTTGCGATCAACACGAAAAATAGAGTGGAAAAATAGTCTCAGCCCGATTTCTGAGCAACCGAGTTGGAAAATAAATTTTTGTAATTAAATTTGGGATAGTGTGAGTGTGCGCCCAGGGCACGACGCGCCTGGGGAATGGACCTACTCTTGAGATTTTTCTTAAACTCCCTAGAAAGAATGTATTTTGACAAATTCACGAAATACACATATTCGCACCCCCGGCGCATCGCAGACATGGTATTTCAAGATCAAATTTTATTCTTTTAATTCGGGAAGGGCACTTTGATCATTCCTCCAACCCCTCCTAAGTCAATAAACGAGTATAAGGGATCTTTTACATTAAGCCAAGTCCAAAGAATTTCTAGCAACTAAGTTTTAGTATAAATCGATAGAAAGATCAACTTTAAATGACCATATCTCCTAATGTATCAAATCAAAGATATTTGAATTAGTTTTTCAACGCATCAAATTTTGCATTAATCAGAGTTGGGAGTAGAAAGTTATGACCAATTTAGTGAAGGGTGTAGAGTTGTCTGAAGGTTTGCGCCCGGAGCGCGTTGCGACCCTGACGCGGACTCTTACTGGATAAGTTAATGACATTTTTTTCTTTATATTTTGAGGGTATTTTTATCCTAAGACCTTTGGGGGTCTATTTAAGGTCCTAAAATGCCCAAAACGTCAGTTTTCATAATCAAAAACTCTCTCCGTCACTCTTAAACATGAACGCTCAAGAATTATCAAGAAAGTCATCAAGTGAGGATTTGCTTTCAAGATTCATCCTCAAGGTAAGTTATTCTTCATAGATTTTAATCTACCCAACCCAAATTTCTTCAACTATTCATGAATTCCTAATAGAATCTTAAATCATAACCTAAGGTTTCATGACCTGAATTTAAGAATTCCAAGAAAGGAATACTTGATTCTTCTTTTTTCAAGAATCAGGGTTCTTTATAAAGAACTCTAAAGTTCCAAGTCAAGAATTCAAGAATTTTCTTCAGTTCTTCCATGAACTAATCTCTAAGATATGTACGGCTCTCCAAAATTTAATCTTTTATTATTTTAGTATCCTTAACTACTAGTTTCTACCTAAGATCATAATTATGAGTTGAGATCAAAGGTTCCTTCATTACTAGTGAATTTCATCAAAATATTGTTCATGCATATTTTCTTAATAAAGATCATAACTCTTGTTTATTTTATTATTGAATTAAGTTATTGAGACAAGATTTACAACTATGGTTGAAATTATGAGAACCCTATATCTATTTCATGAAAAGTTATAAAGTTTACAGTTTGAATTAAGTCTAAGAAGTATTTAAAGTTTGTATTTTATAAGATAGATGAGTAATGCATATATTTTCTTGAGATAAATGTAATGATACCATTTTCAGTCAAAGAAAAGAGACATGTTGAGAAAAGTTTAAGAAAAGCTAAAGTTGGGCTAAGTCCTAAAAGATTAAAAAGGTATTTTGAGAAGTCTTACTCTTGAAGTTATGAGCATTATAAAAGTTATTTTGGGAGTAGTATTGAGCACCAATATAAGTGACAGTAATCATAACTTGAACTCATAAACTACATAGCCAACATAGGATAGGATTGCACCAGAAGACAATTCCTCACTTGCCACTGAGATGACCCAGCTTTACGATTGATCCACTTCCTTAGTTTTCGTTCCTTACCCCGAAAAAGTATGGGATGGCTCTGGCAGCATGGGCAAGACACTGTATCATTAGAAGCTCATAGTGGTGGTTGTCGGTTAGAGAAACTCTCCAAGAAGTAAAGTTTATTATTTTACACACTGAGATTTATTATTTCTTTATTAAAGTATTTCTTTTTATTATATTGCATATTTAATTGAGTTGAGCTATTTGCAGAGCTAAGAATTTGACTATCATAATTTTTATATATTGAGTTGTGTTCATTAATGCAGTTACATAATAAATTGAGTTGAGCTATTTGTAAACATAAATATTTTAGTATTTTATTTTTATATATTTATTTGTGCTCATGAATGCATTAAAGTAAAGTATTTTATTTATATTAAGTTACACCTTGAAACGAGTTTTAAAATGTATCTTTTACCCATATGACATACTTTTGTCTATTAAACTATCTCAAAGTTTAGTTTTAAAGTGAGTATCTTATCCTTACTACGTTTTGGCCATCTTACATACCATACATTCACGTACTGACACCTTTGGCGTTGCATCATTTTATGATGCAGATGTTGGTATTCATGTTAGCAAATGTTTAATAAGATAGTTCCCATCAGCAGTCAGCGAGGCCTCTTTGCATCCAGAGGAACTCGGGAGCCTTTATTTCTTTGTATTTATTTTAGTTGAGGTACCCATAAGCCTACTCCGGTGCATTGTTCAGAGTTAGTACTTTAGAGTCTTCATAGACTAGAAAGATATTGTTCAAGTTATTTTTTTGAAATTGTTTGAAATATTTTGAGTTAAGTTGTATATATTACTATTATATCTTTAAGTTTATGAATTTTGAGCTCATTCTAGTTCATTACGGTATTAATGTCTTCCGCTGAGTAAGTTAGCCAGGCCAATTGGTTCGCTTGGGATCAAAAATGGTTTTTGAGTGCCGGCCACGTCCAGGGTGTAGGCTTGGGGCGTGAGAAAGACCATTTTTCCACTCAATTTTTTGCGTTGATCACAAATCTGATCTCAAATTTTCCATCAAAACTTTGAAAGATGCGTTGTGTGCACGATTACATTTTAGGGGCATTTTGGTAATTTTACAGGGTGTTACAGGAATTTCATCGTGATTCCAAGTAATAGCTCGCTTAGTCTTACTTATGTCGGTTGAGGTCACATCCCCAATATATATGAGCATCATTTATATTTCGTGCATTATGAGTTTCATAGCATCTTGTTATACTACTTTTCTTGTTAGATATATCTCTTTCTATATTATATGCCCTTGTCATCTAACATTGTATGTAGGTTCTGGTAAGTTATATGCATTGCATCCCGC
The DNA here is from genome assembly GCA_000787875.1 of Solanum virginianum. Lineage (NCBI taxonomy): Eukaryota > Viridiplantae > Streptophyta > Magnoliopsida > Solanales > Solanaceae > Solanum > Solanum virginianum. The sequence continues at coordinate 11,824 of DF357393.1, read as the reverse complement.
ATATTTAGTACATTAAATAGTACATAACATTTGAAATTTCATAAAAGAATACATATCATCTTGATGTTGAAGCTTGGGATGGAATAGATTTTCCATAATTAGGTAATTAATTTTTTAAATTAAAATATTCAAAATGAGTGTGGCGCTGACACATAAGTGCTATCACCTCTCCTATTATATATATATATATATATATATATATATATATAGAGAGAGAGAGAAGCCTCTATAAATTACATCCTCCTCTATTCTTGTATGCACATACCTTTTTCTGCTGCAACCAACATACTCCTTCCCTCAGATCTCACTTCTGTGTAGTTTTTGTTCTTCAGTTTTCATCTGCAATTTGTGTAGATAGTTCTTCGATCTACCATTTAAATATGTATTTGCAGTGTTTATTTTATGGTTCGATGATTGACCATCTGAACTGTGTGACGATTTGATATTCATCAACTGTAGCCATCGATTGGCGAAGAGATGGTAGATCTGATGTTTTCGTGCTGGTTTGGAGGAGATGAACCTCATATCTGTGTAGGTTGGAGTTATGCTTTTAGCATCTAAGATGTTCTATGGATTCAACCGAGCTTTGTTGGTGAGCTAAATATGCTTGTTGTATTTTATTTGCTTGGAGAAGATGAATTAAACGTTTATGTTCATTGATTATATGCTAATTTGTTTTACATGTTGCAGATCTGAATGGAGATTGACGGGTTATTCCATTGGTGTCTCGAATCGAAGAGTTTGGACTGGGTATCATTGATTGAAGTTGAAAACGTCGAGCATGATGGGTGTATCTAAGGTTACAAAAGCTTCATTTGATGTTTATAATTATTTGAATATTTCATTTGTGTTGTGTATTATTTATGCATGCATATTTATGAGAGGATGAAGATTGGGTGACGATGTGAGGTATGAGTGAAAAAAGTGAGCTATTTATTGTTCATGTTACCAGGCCTTTGCCATGTTGGGTGTGCTCGCATGGTAGGTCAAAAGTACCTACTACATTTTTTTTTGTTGGGGAGGAGAGGCATGGGGTTTTGCCTGGATCTCCTCTCCTATATCTCGTGTCATTTTTTTTTAACTCCTGCTCCTGCACCCAATTATATCTGCATCCCATAAGGTACTTATTTATTCAAGGACAAATAACTCATGTTGATTTGCTTAACAAGGCAACAGACAAAGCAACGTTTCACTGCAACACTCCATTAGAGGTACAATACCAATTATCTTACCAACATTTACTTACGCATTTATCATAACTAAATTAGTTGTCTTAACTATCACTTGTACACTAATTAATATTCATAATACTTCCAACTAACAGTCGTAGATTTGTTTACACAAACTGAATTACTCAAGAAGCTGACGTTTTATCTCATATAATGTATGTACCTTTTTATTGAAGTATATTTGAACTACTTAGAAAAATATCTGTACAAGTATCCATCTCAACTGGCCTCCGTGATAACACACATGCATCCATGATATGATTTTAAAAATTTTATGATGACCTAACACTCTCTTCGGCTTATATATGTGACACATTTAAGTTTGTGAATGTCACTTCATTATAATTAAAAAATATCTTATCCTAAAGTAGTTTTATAAGTCTTTTCCCCCTAAACATTGTGCCTAATTGAACTTTTGCTGCCTAATAGTTGATGGCTCTCTAATCTACTACTACCTCATTTGACCTACTTTTTTAAAAAATCTCTTTGAAAAATAATGGCATTTTCTTTTATCTAATATTTTAATTTTAATTTTCCATGGTTCAAGATTATAATATTAAACAACATTTGGGTACACTTAATTTAGAATGAATAAACTGATTAATTTAGAATAAATAAATTGAGAAGTTTTTTGATTTCTGAAAACTCCATGCTCGTTTAAATCAGGTTATTCTTTAAAAATTGGAATGAGTATTTTCCAACACTTGTATATAATACATAAATATATTTAATCATGAAACTTTTGGGAAATAATTGTACTTGAAACGCATCATCTATTTGTAGCAGTTGGATTAGTCTGAATTCTTAATTTGTAAGCTTCTAAATAATAATTGATCAGCTATTACCATATCCAATGTTTCAAGGATTAATCAGTGATCCAACTAAATGGTTGTGAAATGTTGTGTAATCATTCATTAGCATTGTATAAGCTGCAATTAATTAGGCGTTGGAAAAGCTACTAACCATCTTCATTTTCTATTTAATTAATCCACTTGCTTGATTCTCTGTCATATTCACTTCTTTCTTTAAATATTTAGCAATATCTTCATTGTTGATGGCATGATTGTTTTCAAGTATCATCTTATTAGATATCTTAATGAGGAACTTATTTATTCTCCCAATTAGTGATATAATTATTTCAATTTATTGGAGATTCTTCTTATGGCTCCCTTATTATAGCCCACCATATGGGAAGGTATCTTTTTAGGCAGGTGTTATGATTTTGATTGTCAAAACTACAAAGTGTACAAGTTAGATCTTGAGATGGTAGCGTGTTGTGTAACAATTTTGAGTAGCATTGATGCTGGTTGAAGTTTTCACTTGGTGCTTGATGAGTGATGCATGTTCTAGCTAATACATATGAAGTTTATTGAACTGAGATTGTCCAGTAATGTTTGAACTGCTGCTGTGGAAGTTGAAGACTGGTAATTTATGGTCACTCATTCTTGTGACAAATCTTAACATACTTGGGAAATATTTCATTGCTTTGTGTCTTTCCTCTATTTTGAGGATGATTTTGTTACACTCAATCTTTTTGCAGTTATGTGATGCTTTGCTTTATGAAGTCAGTAGAGAGAACCAAGGCTAGTTACATACGTTTTTTATGTAATGGTTGGTCGTCATCATGTACCTAATTTGCTAGAGGAACTTCCATAACAATTGTTGTCCTTGTAACAATTGGTGCTGTAAATGCTTTTCCAAAATATTTTCTTTCAAAAACCTAAATAGAAGGCTCACGGTTTCTTCTGCTTTTCTTGAGGTAGTGAGTTTTCTTATCTACTAGATGTATTTGGGTTCTTTTCGCATTTTTGTTTTGTTTTGAAATTGTGCTCATGGAAATTGAATTTGTTCTGTTCCTTGCAGGGCATAATTTTATTTGCTATGGTGTGCTTCGTATATGTTGCTGATGACACATTGAGCATTTTTTATAGAGACCAGCTGGTGCGTTTAACTTTCTACTGTTGTGAAGATTTGTTGCTCGGCAGTGATCTTAATGTTCAGGTGTTTGTTTTTAATACTACATAGATTAATTTTTGTTAAAAGTGTTGGTGCAATAATTTTGTTTTTGCTGTGTACTTTTTTTATTACTAGTCTTTGGGAACATGCTTTGCACGTTTATCCCAAAATATTTAATACAATTTTTGCATTGCATATGAAAATTTTCAAAATGATATATGTATTATTGAATTTTCTTTGTGCTATGGAAAAAAAAACATAAGGAAAAAGAACCTCATATGTTAAGGTTTGAAAATTTTGCGTACTACTTTAATGACATATATAATGGTTTAATTGGAAGAAAAATACATATTTGAACATATATGAATATGCACATAATAAAAGTATTTTATCATGAATAATTGACTATTATGCATAAAAAATAAAAAAATAAACTAATACATATATTAAAACACATAATGATCAACCCAAAGAAGTCACAAAATTTTCCTTCGACTCAAAGACATGAGTATTAATGAAATTAAATTTAAAAAGGGTGATGATTGTAGTAATTATTGTAGAGTATAAAAAGGAAAATACAATATCCTTTGTAATGAAAATGTGAGTATAACAATCGAAACCTAAAAATATACTACCAATTGTAATGCTTTATTAAGTACCTGAAACTCAAGATGGTAGAGAAAAAGATGCAAAAAAGATTTATTTATAATTAGATGTTAAGAGTAAAAGAATATCTCAATTTATTATGAGATGCTATGAGTAATAGGAAAAGCTCAATTTATTATGCAATGTTATGAATAAATAGTGTGGAAAACCCACCAACTAAATATTGTTTGTATCAATGATAATTTTTGTTACGCCCTAGCCCTGTGGGCCGTGACTAGTGCCCGGATTGGACACCCGGACACAATCACAAAACTGAGTTACAAACAGATGACTTATATTTTAGAAAAATTTTAGTAGAGTTTCCTTTATTTTACTGACTATCCCAAAATAACCTGCATATCAGAAGATACCAACAGAGACCCAACAGAATATCATATAAGCGTATACGGGCCGACAAGGCCGCCATGGCGGGTAAGCCGCTCCACATACATATCACACAGATCTAACCATACAGACTGGGCACAACCCACACATATATACATATCCATAGACCTCTACATCGATTGACAGAATCATAGGATGGGACAGGGCCCCGTGGTACCCACGAATAAATGTATATGCAAAGTAACAAATAGGTGTATACCAAAAGTGGGCTCCGAAATAGGGGGAGCACTCCAAACAGCAGAAAAGTGTTCTAAGTTGGTGGGTTACCGAACTGTACGTCGGTATCTGCGGGTATGAAATGCAGCCCCCGAAGAAGGGGGTCAATATGAAGTACGTACTGAATATGTAAAGCAGAATGAGCAGAATGTAAATCTGAGTAGTAATCGAAATAAAATTATGTAAGGCAAATACATATCCCAAAAGTATTAAACTGATTACTTCAAAAATACAAATCATGCATAAGGCACAGGAAATATGGTCGCCCGCCCGTCAATGGCGCCATAACACAGCATAACACCAGAAAGTTCAAATCTCTGAAATCTCCGTCACATATCACAAACATAGCAGAAGCCCAATCACAGCATAACACCAGTCTAAGCGGAGCCCGGCCCTTGGGCGAAGTCGACCCGCCGAACACAGCATAACATCGAAATACATATACATATCATAATGCGCACGACAACAACCGGCCCGGGAACCGGCAAATGATACCATAGTAGGCACGAGCAGAGTCGTGAGTAATCATATGCATAAGATCATTATCATAAATCCAAAAGATCCATAAAATAGTCATATCTGAAATCGAAATAGTAATTTTTACAAACTCTTTCAAAATTACACAAGTTTTCACCTATTCTTGCAAGTTGCAGATTTCAAGGGCATAGGATGGAATAGTAATTATTACAAACTATTTCAAAATTACACAAGTTTTCACCTATTCTCGCAACTTGCAAATTTCAAAGGCATAAAAGTCAATATTATGACAGTTTATCATAAGAAGGCCAAGAAACAAATATGAATCATACTCAAGTTCGGATTACGAGAATATAGTTCCCTCGAAACTCATATCATAGCCTATTTTTAGCTAAGTCATGTCAAAAGAAAAGGTTGCTTTACATACCTCACGCTCTCCAATATATTCCAAATGCAAACCAAATCCAACTTATGCTTCTGATTGCCTAAGGCCTACAAACAAGTCATAAAATGCTACAAAATTAGCTAAAGACTTTTTGGGCCTTAAATTCCAACTTCGCCCCAATTCTACAAAAATTTAGGCAATATTTTCTCTTAAAAATAGGCCTCGCCGAGAATTCAACTCGGCTTAATCAATCAACAATAGCAACAACAACAACCCAGCAACATCAATAATCATACAATGACCCTAACGACACCAAAATTACTTAATTCGGGTAAAATGGTAAAATGATCCAAATATTTTATCATCAGAAAAAGTCATCTGAATCTAAATTTTTTTACATGAAAATGTTCCGTAAGTAATAAGGGATGCAGTAGTGAAAACCGTTTCGAAAATGGTGCTAATATGAGGAAGAAATTGCAAGTTAAAGTTTTCGGAACCTATTGAAAATGCAGCAGTAAACAGTGATTTTTACCTCAACCGATGCGCCAAAATTAATTTTTGAAGCTTCTACGTTGTTCTCCTTGGAAAATTACACAACTTAGCCTTTTGAATCACCTAAATCGGACCAAAATTGAGAGAGAAATTGAAGATCAAAGTTGGGGAAACAACTAAAGAGGTTGCTGAAGTTCTACAGCTTTATACAAGCTGTGAATCGTTCTGGCATGTGGCAGCATCTGGTAGGGCCACGTGGCCCCGTTCCTTTACTTTTCATCCATTGCTCAAACTTAATTTCGATGTTCCGGCCTCATCCAAAGTTGAAAAAATACAATCCATATATGGAATCTTATCAGAAATAGCATTCTGGACTCAATGGTGCAGTCGAAATTTCCAATGGAGATCATTTTATTCCATTATGGGTTCCACTTCTCAATCTCGAGCACTACTGGTAGGTCAAATCATATGAAAACTTCAAAACTGAACAAAAGGTCCTCGTAGCCCAAACTCAATGTTTCGAACCCAATGAAAATATCAAAATTTGCAATTGAGGTCTTCTTGACCCCAAAACCTGAGAAGACCTCTGACAAAATTTGCAATTGAGGTCTTCTTGACCCCAAAACCTGAGAAAATTCATTTAAACTAGTTTCGGACTCAAAAATCTAAAATATTCTTGGAAGCTCTAAAAATTACAACCAAGTCATTTCTAGCATTAGTCTGACCATCTGGAACTGCTGAAATTGTCAGAATTCCAATTTGAGTTTTTGAACCCTGAATGTTGACCAAAGTCAAACTTTGGCTCTGGTAACAACTAAAAATGCAACTTCTGACCTAAAATCTCCATTTTAACTCCAAATAAATTCCAATTTTGGTCCTAAATTTTTCTAATTGTTCCAATGCATGAAATATGAGTTCTAACATCCTCTCCCTCTTAGAACATTCGTCTTTGAATGTTAAACTGGTCATACGAGTCATACAAATAGTTTAGGGGAAGTTTCCTTTTCAATTATCATAACCATATATTTATTAATCAACCATTTATTTATCGCATAATAAAGTCAAGTGAAGAATGGAATTACCTGTAGGCACTGGAAAGAAGTGAGGGTATTTCTTCTTCATCTTCTCTTCAGCTTCCCATGTTATTTTCTCTCGGTTATTGTTTCGCCATAGCACTTTAACTGAAGCCACCTCTTTATTTCGTAACTGCCTTACCTGACGATCCAATATAGTTATGGGCTGCTCTTCATAAGATAGTTCTTCTGCGACCTGGATATCTTCCACAGGGAAGATTCTGGAAGGGTCACTAATACACTTACGAATCATAGAGACGTGGAATACTGGGTGTACCGCTTCCAAATTAGCTGGCAGATCTAACTCATAGGCAGCCTTACCTATTCTGTGAACAATCTGATATGGCCCAATGTATCTTGGACTGAGCTTTCCTTTCTTATCGAACCTCATAACACTTTTCATAGGTGATACTTTAAGAAAAACCTAATCTTCCATCTGAAGCTCTAAATGTCGATCACGATTATTTGTATAAGATTTCTGTTGACTCTGAGCCCTTAACAATCGCTCCCGAATGAGTTTTACCTTATCCATCGCCTGCTGAACCACGTTTGGGCCAATCAACTCAGTCTCTCCAACATCAAACTAACTGATCAGTGACCTATACTTCCTGCCATATAATGCCTCATATGGTGCCATCTGAATACTAGATTGGTAGCTGTTATTGTAAGAAAATTCAGTAAGCGGCAAATGATTATTCCAGCTACCTCTGAAATTAATAACACAGGCTTGCAGCATATCTTTCAAAGTCTGTATAGTGCGTTCGGCCTGTCCGTCAGACTGGGGATGGAATGCTGTACTGAGACTCAGCTGCGTCCCTAAGCCTGCCTGAAATGACTTCTAGAAATTTGCAGTGAACTGGGCACCTCTGTCGGAGATAATAGAAATGGGAACCCCATAAAGTCGCACAATCTCCCTGATATAAAGTCTAGCATAATCCTCAGCTGAGTAGGTAGTTTGGACCGGAAGAAAATGGGTTGATTTCGTTAGTTGATTAACAATAACCCAAATGGAATCATATCTTTATGGAAGTGTGAGGTAAACCTGTAATAAAATCCATATTAATGATTTCCCACTTTCACGTCGGTATCTCCATTTCCTGTTATAGACCACCGGGCTTCTGGTGCTCAATTTTGACCTGCTGATAATTCGGACACTGAGCGACGAACTCTGCTATGTCCCTTTTCATACCATCCTACCAATATGAACATCTGAGATCATGGTACATCTTTGTCGACCCTGGGTGAATAGAATAGCGGGCATAATGTGCCTCGCCTATAACCTGTCATCGCAAATCTGCCATATTGGGCACACACAACCTGCCCCGGAATAATAAGGTTCCATTGGAGGTAAGTTCAAACGGAGTGGTTCCCTTTTTAGGGGTGGTGTCTCTGTACTGAGCCAGCATAGGATCCTTGTACTGCCGCTGCCTAATCTCTCCTATAAGGGAAGATTCAGCCACACCTCGAACCGAAACCCCAACATCTCTAGAGTCAGCCAAACGAACTCCAAGACTAGCCAGCTGATGAATATCGTGGACTATCCCCCTCCTCTCTGAAGGTGTATTCGCTAAACTACCCATGGACTTATGGCTAAGTGCAAAATCTGCCACCACATTAGCTTTTCCTGGATGGTAGAGAATATCCACATCATAATCTTTCAGCAACTCTAACCACCTCCGCTGCCGTAAGTTCAGCTCTTTCTGCTTAAAGATGTACTGGAGGCTCTTATGATCAGTATAAATATCAACGTGGACCCCATATAAATAATGTCTCCACATCTTCAAGGCATGAATTACCGGAGCCGTAGTCAACTTCTCCTTTAACAACTGGAAGCTACGTTCACAAGCATTAGACCAATAGAATTTTGCTCCCTTCTGAGTTAGCTTTGTCAGAGGCGCTGAAATGGAGGAAAATTTCTCTACAAATCTCCGATAATAACCAGCTAACCCCAGGAAGCTATACACCTCTGTTGGCGTCGTAGGCCTAGGCCAATTCTTTACGGCCTCAATCTTCTGGGAATCTACCCGGATGCCATCAACTCCAATAAGATGCCCCAGAAATGCCATCGATGATAGCCAAAATTCACATTTAGAAAATTTAGCATATAATTTCTAGTACCAAAGTGTGCCCAGTACCGTCCTCAAATGACCAGCGTGCTCCTCTTCTGATCGAGAATAAATTAGAATATTATTAATAAATACGATCACGAACATATCCAAGAATTATCTGAATACCCGATTCATAAGATCCATGAATACGACCAGAGCATTTGTTAGCCCAAAAGACATAACTCTGAACTCATAGTGCCCATACCGGGTCCTGAATGCTGTCTAGGGAATATTCTCCTCCCGTACTCGCACCTGGTGGTAACCCAACCGCAGGTCTATCTTCGAAAAACACTTAGCTCCCTGCAACTGATCAAATAAATCATCAATCCTCGGGAGAGGGTATTTATTCTTTATAGTTACCTTATTTAGCTGCCGATAATCAATACACATCTGCAACGACCCATCTTTATTCCTTATAAATAATATTGGAGCTCCCCAGGGTGACGTACTAGGCCAAATAAAACCCGTCTCTAACAGATCTCTTAGCTGCTCTTTATATTCTTTCAATTCCACCGGTGCCATTCTGTATGGAGGGATAGAGATAGGTTGAGTGCCTGGCAATAGATCTATAGTAAACTCCAACTCCTGTTCGGGAGGAAGGCCTGGAAGCTCGTCCGGAAATACATTGGGGAATTCATTAACAACTGGAATTGGTTGAAGAGTCGATAGATCGACCATAGTGCAGCGGCCATAAATAGATATTAAACAATTTTTATAAACTCGATTAACAATAATAGATTCTCCTACTAGTGTAGCTACCTCAAAAGGCTCTATCATTTCAGACCCTATGTCAATTGTATTAACAACCAAAGGAGAGATATACGATAATGTAGAACCAGGATCAATCAAGGCATACACATCTTGAGAGCAAACTAATAATATACCTATGATCATATTAGACGATGATTCTTGGGCCTGACGGCTGGCTAAAGCATAAGTGCGGTTGGAAGGACCGCTAGAATTCGTGACTCGACGACGACCCCTGCCACGACCCACTGATGCTGGGGTACCTCGCCCTGCAGGGTGCATAGCTACCGAGGCTGAAGATGAACCTCCAGCTAACCTGGTAGACTGAGCTAACCCATCTGCACCACCTCTATCCGGATAGTCCCTCATCTGGTAGCCCTGACGGCCACACACAAAACAAGCACCCATGGCACGAAAACACTCCTCGGGATGTCGTTTCCCACAATAAGAATATGGAGGCCTGGGAGGTCTCATCTGGCTGCTGGAACTCGGGCCTGTCCCTAAATAACTTGCACCCTCTGACCTTCTACCGGTGATTTGCGGGGATGTACCCCGTACTGACTAGGGAGAATATCTACTCTGCTGCTGCTGGGGCTGTCTGCCTCGATAATCCCCTACATACCCGGTGACCTGGTCCTCTTGGGCTGACCTTTGTCATCTACTCTATCAATCTGACATCTCCTGTGGTGGTCCTCCATGCCCTGGGCATGGGCCTGAATACGAGCAATGTCCATGCCGATTTGGGCTGCCATCACTAAACAACTGTCGATATAATACGGGTCTAACCCCATTATGTACCGGTGCATCCGGTCAGTCATACTAGCAACATGTGTGGGTGCATACCTGGCCAGCGAATTAAATTCCAAGCTATATTCCCGAATTGACCTGCCCCGCTATTTCAGCAGCAGGAATCTGTCCTCTTTGGCTCATCTCACCTCCGGAGGTAGAAAGTGGGCCAGAAAAGCTTGAGTAAACTCTCCCTAAATGGCTGGAGGGGCACCCTCTACTCTAGACAGTGTCCATAACTCATACCAGTTAGCTGCCACGTCATGCAGTCAGTAGGATGCCAACTCAACTGATTCTGTCTCTGATGCATCGATCAATTGCAGAGTCCGCTGCATCTGCCGAACAAACTCATGGTGGTCCTCCGCGGGTTTGGACCCGAAGAACTCTAGTGGCCCGCATGTCAGGAAATCACGAGCCCGCGAGCTGTCACGGTGAACTGCCTGGTCATCGCCTACCCCCTGTCTGTGAGCCTGGCCTGCCACTAGCTGGGTCAATAACTAGACCGCCTCTCATAACTCCCCGATCTCTGCACCATGCTGAGAGGCTGGAGGTTCTGGCACTTGAACCTCAGGAGCTGACGGTGTAGCCGAGCTAGCTGTCGGGGGTGCAATACCAGGCTCACTCTAAGCACGAGCCCTAGTAGTTACCTAGGCTCGACGGGTCTCACCTACCGCTGCAAGCCTACCCTTCCGGGCAGCTGGGGTCTTCCTCGGAGGCATTGCTGCCACCAAAACAGTCTGTCAGAAAAGGGGTCATCCTAATACCATAGTTCTATCGCACGATCTAAGATCAGAAAGAAAGAATAACATCCTAAATGCCCTGTAGCCTCCTGTTTATAGATGTGGTGCACAACATACCGATAAACAAGACCCTACTAGACACGGTCTATGGACATTCCAAGAACGAACTGCTCTGGCTATGACTAGTGCCTGGATTGGGCACCCAGACACAATCACAAAATTGAGTTACAAACAGATGACTTATATATTAGAAAAATTTCAGCAAAGTTTTCTTTATTTTACTGACTATCCCAAAATAACCTGCATATCAGAAGATACCAACAGAGACCCAACAGAGCCAATAGAATATCATATAAGAGTATACGAGCCAACAAGGCCGCCATGGCGGGTAAGCCGCTTCACATACACATCACACATATCTAACCACACAGACTGGGCACAACCCACACATATATACATATCCACAGACCTCTACACAGACTGACAGAATCATAGGATGGGACAGGGCCCAGCCGTACCCACGAATAAACGTATATGCAAAGTAACAAACAAGTGTATACCAAAA
>DF357394.1:192364-209499 GCA_000787875.1 Solanum virginianum | reverse complement strand
CGATATATTGGAAGAAATTATACGGATCACGAATGCACCAGATGTAGCGGAGGGAATATGCCTCAAATTTACTAAGTTGTCCAGATTTATTCCATCTTTGGTGGCCGACTCTAGGTCCCGTACGAACATGTTCACTTTGGGTGTGCCTAATTTGATGAAGATGGAATGTAAGGCTACCAAGCTTATTAAGGAGATGGATATCTCTATACTCATGATATATGCTGAATAAGGGGATAGTGAGAGACTCGAAAAGATGACGACTGGAGAGTCCAAGAAGGCTCATTATGATAGTGGATTCTCCTATGATAAATTCGGTAGTTGTCAATTTCAACAAGGCGAAGGGTCTTCAAAAGGTACTTCGCCAATGTTTGAGAATAAAAAGGGGCCAACCCCAAGGCTCAAGGTGATATTGTGAAAGGTGATGCTATCCCTCCTAGATGTCCTAAGTATGGGAGGAACCATGTTAATAAATTTTTTTAAGGTACCAATGCATGTTTTAGTTGTGGGAAGATAGGATATAAGATCTTCGAGTATCCAAATATGGCTAATAAGGGTAATGAAAGATGTCCACAAGGTCAAGAAACTCATTTAGGAAAAGTGAAGTAAGGTGCCTAAGATGAAGATATTGGTCTATGTGGTAATCAATTCAATGGTCTACATACTAGGCAAGAAGTTGAGAATGCTCCAAATATGGTTTCCAGTACGTCAAAAGTATTTGATCATGATGTGTATTCTTTGCTTGACCCCTATGCTAATATAGCTTTTATTACTCTTTATATTTCCAAAATGTTTTATGTTCCTTCGGATTTCTTGTTAGAACTCTATTTAGTTTATAGTCCTATTGGTGAGTTAATACTAACCATGAAAGAGTATAAAAGTTGTCCCATGTTGGTTTTATATGAAGTCTTTTTATGTGATCTAGTTGAGTTCGATAAGACCAATTTAGATGTTATTCTTGGTATGGATTGGATACATGCATCTTATGCTTCTACTGGTTGTATGACCCAAAAGGTCATATTCCAAGTTCCTAATGAGTCTATCTTTGAATTGAAGAGAAAAATTTCGTATTCAAAGGGAAGTTTGTTTCCTATGTGAGAGCTATGAAAATGATCTCTAAAGGTTGTCTATATCATGTTATCCAACATAGGATGTTGAGTCTCATGTTCCTACTCTTTATTTGGTCCCTTTCATTAATGTGTTCCTCAATTTCTTTACTAATAATCTATCTAGTATTCCTCCTATAAGGAAAATTGATTTCGATATTGATCTCTTGACTGACACCCAACCTATTTCTATTACTCTATATCGAATTGCCTCGACAGAATTTCAAGAATTGAGGGAATAATTAAAGAATTTGGTTGATAAGGGATTCACAAGGCCTAGTATGTCATCACGGGGTTCCCCCATATTATTTGTGAAGAAGAATGATGGTTCACTTCGAATATGTAAGGATTATTAATAATTGAATAAAGTAACCATCAAAAATAAGTATCCACTCCCATGGATCGATTACCTCTTTGATCAATTGCAAGGTGCAAACTACTTGTCTAAGATTGATCTCCAATTTGGTTATCACCAATTATGGGTGAAGGAAAATGATCAACTACATGGTTCATGCTCCTTTTCATAGATTGATCTCCAGTTCGAATATCACCAATTGAGGGTTAACGAAGATAACATTTCATAAACAAAATTTAGAACCTAGCATGGTTATTTTGAATTCTTGGTTAGGTCATTTGGACTAACAAATGCCCCTACCACTTTTATGGATTTGATGAATATGGTCTTTAAGATATGTTTGGATATTTTTGTGGTAGTTTTCATAGATGACATATTGTTCTACTCACAGGATGTCAAAGAGCATGAGGATCATTTGAGGATTGTGTTACAAACATTGAGAGATAGACAACCCTTTACCAAGTTTAGCAAGTGTGAATTTTTGCTAAGAAATGTAGCTTTTCTTGGTCATATGTTTTTGGATGATGGTGTTAGGGTTGATCTAAAGAAGACAGAAGCTGTGAAGAATTGGCCTAGACTATTGTCTCTATCTGATATTAGAATCTTTTTGAGTTTAGCTTAATGTTATAGGAGGTTTGTTGACTGATTTTCCTCTATTGCTTCTCCTTTGTCAAGGTTGATCCAAAAGAAGGTAAAATTCCAATGGTTTGATGAATGTGAAAAGAGTTTTCAAATGTTGGAGGATCATCTTATTTTGGCTCCTTTTTTGACGTTGTCTGAAGGTTCAAATGGTTTTGTTGTGTATTATGATCCCTATCATATATGCTTGAGTTATATATTGATGCAACATGGAAAGGTCATTGCCTATGCTACACGACAATCAAAAGTGCACAGGAAGAACTATTCGACGCATAATCTTGAGTTGTTGTTATGTTTGTATTAACGATTTGGCAATAATATCGCTTTGGGGTTCACGTTGATATATTTCTCCGACCACAGGAGTTTGAAAAATGTGTTCATCCAAAGGGATTTGAACTTAAGACAAAGAAGATGGTTAAAACTTTTTAAATATTATGACATGAGTGTCGTGTATCACCCTGACAAGGCTAATGTTGTAGTTAATGCATTGAGTAGAGTGTCTATGGGCAACATGTCGTATGTTGAAGGTGGAAATAAGGAATTGGTCAAAGAATTGCACCGTTTGTCTTCCTTGGGCGTCAAGTTGAATAGCTTAAGTGATGGTGGTGTATTAGTACCTAATGGTGCAGAATAATCTCTAATGGAGGAAGTCAAAGCAAAACAAGAGATATATCATACTTTGGTGGAATTGAAAAAGTTAGCGGTTGATAAAAAGGTTGAAGTCTTCTCATAAAGGGAGATGGAGTACTTCCTTATCAAGTGTAATTGTGTGTACTCAATATGGATGGACTAAGGGAGAAGATACTTGATGATGCTCATAATTCAATTTATTCGATTCATCCGAGATCCACCAAAATGTGTAGATATTTGATAGACAGGTATAGGTAGAATGACATGAAGAAAGACATAGAAAGGTATGTGATGAAATATGCAAATTGTCCACAAGTGAAGGTAGAACATCAAGGACTTGATTGTTTGACTCAAGTTATTGAGATACCAACTTGGAAATGGGAGATAGTGAAAATAGACTTCATCACGGGGTGGCCAAGGACTAGGAGGCCATTCAACTCAATATGGATGGTTGTGGATAGAATTGTCACAACCCAAGCCTAGGGTCTAGACATGACACAGGGAAAGAGAACTCGAATGGAGTCCCCAAACAAGCCTCTTTAGTATGCGAGGCATGTAATTAGTTTTAGCAGAAACATAAAAGAGAAAGGAGCACATATCACATAGTATCTAAGGGAAATGGGACTAAGGAAACTCTTCACCATTACATAAAGATAATAAGAGTCAAGCTCGATACATAACTTTCATAACATAACTTTCATATCCAACAATACCTCTAGTATGAGTAGAACAGGGGCCAAGACATCTCCCGGGCTCACCCTCTAAAGATAAAATAAAATCTAAAATAGGTAAGTCTTAACAAAGCATGAAAGTAAAGTGTATGATCCATGAAGTGAAGGACTCACCAACAACAATCTTGAACGATTCGGCTAACCATGTGGAGGAGGAGGATTAATAGGAGCTCCTGTTCCTACATGGTTAGATTACGTAGGCAAAAGTATGCATTAGTACTTAGAATGTATTAAGTATGCAGGGTGCAATGCAACAAGGATCATAAGCCATAATAATCAAGATGCATAATCATAGTCAATGGACATAAGCTCAATATGACTTGTATAATCAATACAGTTAAAACATGCATAAAGATAATCAAGCTTGCATAATATATCATACATATGTGGGAGGAGACCCTAATTGACAAATAAGACCAATCAAGCTACTATATGGAATTCCGATATTCACTCCATACCAAATGAAGGAGTAGTCTACTTGCCAAGGTAAACCAAGCATAAGCCCATATTGTGAGTCATAACCTAGTTGGATCTACTAGTAGCCCATTTAAGGAAAATATATAAACCTAAAGTGGTACATAGTTAAGAGATCAAGACTTTATATAACAACCCCTTAAATCAAGCCCCTATCTTAAGCATCTTTTTGGTCCTAAGTCTAATCCCACGAAATACTTGAGATAATCATAAGTTTAAATATAACTTGCATAACTTGTAAAAACATGATAGAGTGGCATGAGTAGTTCATGCAAATACATAACCCCAACACGTGGCATATACCTTGTAATAGAGGGTAAAAAATATAGAATAGGTCATAACCACTTCTAGTAGGCATTGGATTATACATGAAAAACTCCTCATGTGCTTTGGAATCTCCCATAATCGTAATTTCCATATATATCAAAATTAGTACATGATTTAAAAAGCCTGACTTCATATAATCAATCAGGGGGAAAAATTGAGTGGGAAATAGATACAACCCATATTTTAGAAGATCCATTGCAAAAAATAATTTTTGCTAATTTTTCTTATCTAGTGTCTTTCTGTGCCCAGGCCGCGACGTGCCTGAGGCACGGACTAGTGAAGTTATTGATCCGCATCTAGTCTGTGTCATGCTTAGGGAGTGGACCAGTGTAACATTTTCCTTGGTTTTCTTAATTCGCCCAAGGGCATTGGGGTCATAGTCTCATGCCTACTTAAACGTGAAACCTTCCATACTTAGTTATTTTTTAACTCTATAACTTATAAAACCCTCTCTAAAATCTCTCTAAGATTCTATCAATTCTCTTATTCAAATCTAAGAATTTTAAGCTCAATTTTGGAACTCAAGGACTCATTTCAAGCTATAAGTCTACTTCAAGTTCATTTTAAGAAATACAAGGTTTAAGATATGTGGGTCTTCATCCATAAATCCTTACAGCCAAGTAGTCTACCCTTTTCTTTTTATGAAAATTGCATGGTTTCAAGTTGTATTACCTATGAGTATCTTTTATTATGAAATATGAATATAAATTATGTTGAGGTTCTATCAAGTATTGATTGATTATGCATGAATGTATTCAAGCTCATTCCATGAATTGATTTTATCTATTGTGACTATGCATATTTTGGGCTATGAAACTATGAACTATTATGAGCTTTTATGATGGACTTCAAGGTACCCTAATGAGGGTTTTGCTACTATGTTGGTGGATTGATTTGCATTGAGTTTACTCATCTTGTGTTTACTATTGAATTACATGGTTTTGAATAAGTATCACAAACCCCCATGTGTTTGATAAAATGACATAAAAAGAATTCTCAAGTTATTTACATGATTTACAAGTCAAGTAACTTCGTGATGATTAAGAGCTTTCAAGCATGTATTGAAAATTCATGAAAAATATCTATGATTTAACAAGTATCAAGTTAAGCACTATTTCAAGATTTTTACATCTTGTGAGCCATTCATATTAAATCAAGGGTTCATATATGATGATGATCTATTCTTATGTTCAAGTTAGGCTAACTAATAGAGGTCAACCATGTTTATGAGCTACTCAAGTCATGTTCTTACAATCTATTCATGTTATAATTAAAGTATGATTATTTCAAGTATTCCGTGGGATTTGATGTAGCACCAATTGATGCTTAAGGTGGGGGTTCGATTCAGTAGGTCCTTATATAAAGTCTTTAGTCTCTTAACTATGTGTTACCATAGGATTATGAATGTTACCTTTGCCACACTAGTGAATCCATGTAATTCATGTTATCATGTTTGGTTTGCCTTGGCAAGTAGACCACACTTTTCCAGAGGGTGTCATGCCCAGTCACCCGGACCGAGAGAGATTAGGCCTCAGAGTCCAAGTTGTAGCTACTTGGTCTATGTTGGTTGAGGTCTTTTCCCATGTATGAATAATATATTATACATGTTGAATAATTTACAAGCATGTTTTAATACAAGCATTGACCATGCATGCCTATTGAGATTATATATCCATTGCTTATGATTATGTATTTTGAATATATTGGCTTATGTCTTGGTTGCATTGCACCCTGGATACTTAGTACATTCAAATGTACTAACGTATACTCTATGCCTACATAATATGTGGTACATAGTTAAGAGATCAAGACTTTATATAACAACCCCTTAAATCAAGCCCCTATCTTAAGCATCTTTTTGGTCCTAAGTCTAATCCCACGAAATACTTGAGATAATCATAAGTTTAAATACTTCGAAAAAAGCATTTGTGAGTTCTCAAGTCTGAGGGCAATATCTAAGTTACTCTTGGTGTAATGACCCTAAAAAGTGCTTGAAAATGTGCCTCGAAAGTTGCCAGAATCATAATTTTCATATATCTCAAAATTCGTGCGTGATATCAAAAATTCGACTTTATATTCTTATTTAGGGGGTCAAATTGAGTGGAAGATGTGTCTAACCTCAATTTTAGAGCAACCGTATCAAAATTTAGAATCCCCCAAAATGTTATTGCTAGTGGAGTTTACGCGCCCCTTCCGCAACATGCACCAGTGTTAAAACTAGTGTAGATCTTTGACTTTGATTCAAGACATTTAAGTATTGGACCTAAGTTTTCTTGCACATGAAAATATGTATAGTTAGCCATTTTCACCCTCATATCATTCTAAACATTTCCCAATACTCATTCAAACACTTAGCCAAATATTTTACTCTTAAATTCAAGTCTCAAAACACTCTAGATCTAAGGATTTCCTCTCAAGCTTTAAGTCTCCATCTTCAATCTTCATCAAGTTCATCTCCAAAGATAAGGTATGTAGGTTTCTTTCATTGGTTCCTTTTACCCATGATGCCCAAGCTTCCTTTTCTTACAAATTTCATGATTTAAAGTAGATTTATTCATGGTCTTGTTTATTGTGAAAATCACTACTCACTATGTTAGGGTTTATGAAATTACGACTATTTTACTATGTTTTGGTCTACGAATCTAAGGTCTATTATGAGATTTGATGAAGGGTTTTGATGTATATAGTTTGAGGGTGTTACCAAGTATTGATTAATAGTTTTACAATGAAATTTCTAGCATGATTTTACTCTTGAATTGCATGGTTTTACACTAGTACTACACACCATCTAATTGTTTGATAAAATATCTGATTATGATTTCGAGAGGAATTGAGGGTCCTATGTCTGTCTTACGAATTGAATGCCTTTATGATGATGAGATGATGATGAAATGATGATGAAAGGATGAAGGAATGATGACAAAAAGAAATGTATATATATGATGAAAGAAGTGTGTATATATATATATGATATTATCTCTATAGTGTTGAGGATGACTAAGCCTAGCTCCAGGGGTTATTGGCCCAGGTAACCTTATTGAGGGGTTAGTACCTCAATCGCCTAATTCGGGGGGTGGTAGGGCTAGGTAACCTTTTTGGTGGTTTGTACCCACAAACGTGGTGGGGGTTTGTACCAACCAACCTATTGTGGGAGGGGGTAGTACTCCATCAACCTTGTTGGGGGGTTTGTACTCCATCAACCTCATGAAGGGGCTTATACCTCATATGCCTATCCAAAGGGGTGGTAAGCCTTGGCTTGCTCTATAATAGTCACTCCTTATACTTGTATTATGTTATATATAAGCATGATTTTACTTAAAGAATCATTCATACGTATCATATTGTTAGTATGCTATCTATTGCTTCTGATTATAAATTTTGCCTATGATATCTATCTCTTGTTGCATTGCATCCTGCATACGTACATTCAAACATACTAATGCATACTCTATGCCTATATGATGTCACCATGTAGGAACTGGTGCAGCACTTGATCGTCCTCTTACTCTACATGACTAGAATGATTGTCTCTTAAGTTTGTTGGTGAGTCCTCCATATTCGAGGACGTTGCTTATGATCTCTTGCTTTGTACCAAGACTTTCTTATCTTTATTCATGTACTGACTGTGAGGGTGAGCCTGGTTGTTTGTCATGGCCCTTACTCTTATCTATGAAGTAGAGGTGTTGTTAGACATGTTATGTGTCTATGTTATGAGCCTTGACTCTCTTATTTCTTGATGATATGATATGGAAGTTTACCCTTATCCCTAATTCCCTTGCTTATGTTTGTTTCATATTGTCATTTTAATTGCTTCCATGACCAAAGATGTGTAATGATATGATGTGAGGCTTATTTGGGGTTTCTTCGAGTTCCCCATTCATCGATCACATCTAGGTCCTTGGTTTGTGGCGTGACAACGATGGCATCAGAGTAGTAGGTTGTTAGATCCTTGGAGTCCAACACACCATATTGATTAGAATCTTATTCATAGTTGTGTTGTGCACCACAACTATGAGTAGGAGGCTATGAGACGTTTAGAAAATTTTTCCCTTCTTCATATTTTAAGTTGTGCTATAGATTTTAAGTAAGTTTTTACCCCTATGATTGTCCTTTTCTATGCTAGATCATGCCTAATACTAGGGGAAAATAAGCCCGCACACTAGAGGAGCAATCATCCAATAGGGAACTTAGGGATGTTCTCACTTTGGTTGCATAAGTTGTGGCTAATCAAGCCAATCAAGGGGCCCAAGCCCCTCATGCTCCTACACTGGCTTCTCGAGTGAGAGACTTTATGAGAATGAATCCCTCAAAATTCTATGGGTCAAAGGTGGATGAGGACCCTCAAGAGTTCATTGATGAGGTCTATAAGATTTTGGCTATTATGGATGTTAGATCAGAGGAAATGGGTCAAAGGTGATTGAAAACCCTCAAGAGTTCATTTATGAGGTCTATAAGATTTTGTCTATTATGGGTGTGAGCCTGCAGGATAAGGTAGAGTTGGCAGCTTACCTACTCAAAGGGGTAGCACAAATATGGTACAACCAATGGAAGGAGGAAAAGGAAGTCAAAAATATGGTTGTATAGGAAGAGTTCAAGGTGACCAATTTTCCCTCTTAAGCTTAGGGAAGCCAAATTAGTGAAATTTATGAATTTGAGATAAGGGTCCATGAGTGTGAGAGAGTATGTCCTCAAAGTTCACCTAACTTACAAAGTTTGCTTCTCACTTGATTGCCGACCTAAGGTCGAGAATGAATAAATTTGTGATGGGTGTTTCCAACGTAGTTAGTGAAGAATATCGATCCACCATGTTAATTAGTGATATGGACTTGTCATGTTTGATGAACTATGCTGAACAAATAGAAGAGGAGAAATTGAGGAAGAGAAGAGGTTATGAGGCCAAGAGGGCCCGTTTTGAGGTTAAGTTCCAAAAGAGTGGCCGATTCAAACGTGGCCAAGGGTCTTCTCATGTATTTCAAAAGAGCGTTGCAAATGATTTTTTAAGGGTATAAGGTGGTAGGGGTGTGGCTCCTATTGATGTGTGTCCGAAGTGTGGTAATGGTCATGGTAGCCCATGTTTGAGGGATACCGGTGCTTGTTATGGTTATAGGGAAATAGGGCATAAGGCAATAGATTGCCCTCAAAATCGCAATAAGGATAAAGAGGTTCGTCCTCAAGGTGCTAATGTGGTTCCTTTGGGGGATAGTTAGCCGATAAGGTGGTTTCCCAAGGCATAACTGATTTTATGATTTGCGTGTGAGGCAGGGAGTTAATGAAGTCCTTGATGTTGTTATCGGTATGTTGAATATCTTTATCTTTGATATGTATGCATTGATTGATCCAGGTGCCACCCTTTCTTTTGTTACTCCCTTTGTTGCCAAAAGATTCCATGTTGAGCCCGAATTATTGCATGAGTCATATGAGTTATCTACTCCTATTGGTGCATCTATTGTTGCTAGGAACGTCTATAGGAGTTGTCCTATTTGTAACTTGCATAAAATGTTGCCTTGTGATCTTGTTGAGTTAGATATGGTTGATTTTTATGTCACTCTTGGGATGGATTAGTTGCATGTATACTATGTTTCTATTGATTGTATAACCTATAGGGTCAAATTCCAAATCCATAATGAACCTTTCCTTGAGTGGGAGAGTCATGATGTGGTAGTCAAGGGTAGGTTCATCTCTTACACTAAGGCCTCGTAAGTATTTTTCTAAGAGGTGACTTTACCATCTTGTGAGGGTTAGAGGTGTGAAGTTCAAAGTCCTTCCCATAGATTCAGTTTTGATTATTAATGACTTCCTTGATATCTTCCCAAATGAGCTTCTCGGTATTCCTCCATAAAGGGAAATAGATTTTTGTGTAGACCTCCTTCCCGATACTCAACCTATTTTTATTTCTCCTTACCGCATGGCCCCGGTGGAGTTGAAGGAACAATTGAGGGACTTGTTGGAGAAGGGATTCATTAGGACTAGCCAATCACCTTGGGGTGCACCGGTGTTGTTTGTGAAAAAGAAGGATNTGTTGAATTAGACATGGTAGATTTTGATGTCATTCTTGGAATGGATTGGTTTTATGCCTATTATGCTTCTATTGATTGTAGGACTCGTGGGGTCAAGTTTTAATTCCCCAATGAACCCCTCCTTGAGTGGGAAAGTCAAGAAGTGGTGGTCAAGGGTAGGTTCATCTATTGCAATAAAGCCCGTAAGTTGATCTCTAAAGGGTGTCTATATCATCTTGTGAGGGTTAGAGATGTGGATTCCAAAGTCCCTTCCATAGAGTCAGTTCTGGTCATAAATGAGTTTCTTGATGTCTTCCCAAATAACCTTCTTGGTGTCTCTCCCAAAAGATAGATAGATATTGGCATAGATCTTCTTCTCGATACTCAACATATCTCTATTCCCCTTATCATATGGCCCCGATGAAGTTGAAGGAGTTCAAGGAGCAATTGAAAGATTTGTTGGAGAAGGGATTTGTTAGACCAAGCTAATCACCTTGAGATGCTCTGGTGTTTTTGTGAAAAAGAAGGATGGGTCCTTTAGGATGTGTATTGACTACTGGCAACTCAATAGGGTCACTATCAAGAATAGGTATCCTAGATTGATGATTTATTTGACCAAATGCAAGAGGCTAGTTATTTCTCTAAGATTGATCTTCGATCCTAGTATTATCAAGTGAAGGTGAAGGAGTATGATATTCCTAAGACGGTCTTCCAGACTAGATATGGACATTTTGATTTTGTTGATATATCTTTTGGGTTGACCAATGCACTAGCCATCTTTATAAACCTTATGAATAGGGTCTTCAAACCCTACCTTGATTCATTTGTTGTGGTATTCATTGATGATATTTTGATCCATTTTCATGGTAAGGAGGAGCATAGGGCTCATTTGAGGGTTGTGTTGCAAAGATTGAAGGAGGAGAGGCTATATGATAAATATGAAAAGTGTGAATTTTGGTAAAGGAAGGTTGCCTTCCTAGGACATGTGGTGTTGGACGATGGTATTAGGGTGGATCCTAAGAAGACTGATGTGATTAAAAATTGGCCTAGACCATTGACCCTCTATGTTGAGAGGACATGTGGTGTTGGACGATGGTATTAGGGTGGATCCTAAGAAGACTGATGTGATTAAAAATTGGCCTAGACCATTGACCCTATCGGACATTATGAGCTTCTTGGGCTTAGCAAGGTACTATCAGAGATTCGTGAATGAGTTCTCTTCTATTGCTTCCCCTATGAAAAAGTTGACTCAAAAGAAGGCCAAGTTTGTGTGAACCGATGAGTATGAGAGGTGCTTCTAAACCTTGAAAGATAAGCTTGTGTCTGCTCTTATATTATCACTACAGGATGGGCTAGAGGGATTTGTTGTGTATTGTGATGCTTCTAGAGTTGGGTTGGGTTGTATCCTAATGCAAAATGGTAAGGTCATAGCCTATGCTTCTAGGCAACTCCAGGTGTATGAACATAACTACCCTACCCATGATCTTGAACTAGCTGTCGTGGTATTTGCATTAAAGGTTTGGTGTCATTACTTGTATAAGGTACATGTTGATCTGTTCACTAATCATAAGAGCCTCCAATATGTCTTCACTCAAAAAGATCTTAATTTGAGGAAATAGAGATGGTTAGAACTTCTTAGGGACTATGATATGAGTGTGCATTATTATCTCGGTAAGGCTAATTTGATGACAGATGCTTTGAGTACGGTGTCTATGGGTAGCCTAGCTCATGTTGATAGTGGTGATAGGGAGGTGGCTAAGGAGGTCCATTGTTTAGCTAGATTGGGAGTTAGGTTGGGGGAAGTGGATAATGGTGTTGTTGTTATTGATGATGGTTGTAAATCCTCCTTGGTTGAGGAGGTGAAAGTTAAACAAGATCTTCACCCCTCGTTGTTAGAATTGACGGTCTTGGTAAAAGAGGGCAAAGTAGAGGTTTTCTCACAAGGGGGAGATGGTTCTCTTAGATACCAAGGTAGCTTATGTGTGCCTTGTATTGATGGCTTGATAAAAAAGATCCTTGATGAGGCCCATAATTTGTCTTAATCTATTCACCCCTGCTCTACTAAAATGTATAGAGATTTGAGGGAGGTGTATTTGTGGGGAGACATAAAAAGCGACATTGCGAAATTCATTTACGGTTGTCATAGTTGTTAACAAGTCAAAGCCGAACATCAAAGGTTGGGTGGCTTAACCCAAGACATAGTGATTTCCTACTTAGAAGTAGGAGGTGATTAATATGGATTTTGTGGTTGGGTTGCCCAAGACTAGAAAAGATTTTGATTCCATTTGGGTTGTCGTTCATAGGATGACAAAATCGGCTCACTTTATACCAAATAAGACCACGTATAGGGCTGAAGAGTATGGTAGGTTGTACATCCATGACTTTGTGAGATTGCATGGGGTTCCTTTATTCATCTTATCAGATCATGGAGCTCAATTTACTTCACATTTTTGGAGGTCTTTCCAAAGGGGTCTTTGAACTAGAGTTAAGTGTTCTACGACCTTCCACCCTTAAACGAATGGACAAGCCAAAAGGACCATCCAAACCCTTGAGGATATGCTTAGAGCTTGTATGTTAGAGCTTAATGGTAGTTAGGATGATCATCACCCATTGATTGAGTTTGCCTACAACAATAGCTATCATTCTAGCATCGGTAGGGCTCCGTTTGAGGCTCTTTATGGTAGATGTTATAGATCACTGATTGGGTGGTTTGAGGTTGGTAAGTCGGCCTAGCTAGGACCAAATCTTGTTATATAGGATCTTAAGCAAGGTTAGAATGATTAGGGAAACATTGAAGATGGCCTAAAGTCATCAAAAATTTTATGCTGATGTGAGGAGGAGGGAACTTGAGATCAAAGTTGATGATTGGATTTATTTGAAGGTGTTACCCATGAAGGGTGTGGTCCATTTTGGTAAGAAGGGCAAGTTGAGCCCTAGATATATGGGGCCTGATAGGGTGATGATAAGGATCGATAAGTTGGCCTACAAATTAGATTTGCCTAGAGAAATGGATTTGGCTCATCCGGTGTTTCATATGTCTATGTTGAGAAAATGTGTCGGTGATTTGAATGCTATTGTGCCTCTTGATGTTGTGGGGGTAGTTGAAGACAACTTAACTTCTGAAGAGGTTCCAGTTCAGATTTTGGATAGGTAAGTGAAGAGATTGAGGAACAAGAATGTGGCTTCTATTAATCTCCTTTGGAGGAATCAACAAATTGAACGTGCTACATGCGAGGCCGAATCAGACATGGAAAAGTGATATCCTTACATTTTCCACTCTACTCAAGCTTAAGATACCTCTATAAGTCCCTTATGTAATTTCAAGTCTAAGTTCAGACCATGACATATGCATCTATTCATTTTTAAATTGATAAGTTCCTGATGATTTTACATTTATGATGAGATTTTTGAAATGATGTTTAAGTGCATTGTTGCATCCTTATGTGGGCTGAAATTATCATGTTTGTGTCTCTTATATACATTTCTTTGACATTCGGTGATAAATGTTCCCAAAGGGGAGACATTGAAACAACCCCAAAAAGTGCCAGAAAATGTGCTTATACGTTTCTTTGACATTTGGGGATGAATGTTCCCAAGGGGGAGATATTGTAATGACCCCAAAAAGTGCCTCGGAAGTGGCCCGAATCGTAATTTCCATATATCTCAAAATCCGTTCACGATATCAAAAATCTAACTTCATATTCTTGTTCAGGGGGTCAAATTGAGTGGAAAATGGGTCTAACTCCAATTTTAGAGAAACTGTATCAAAATTCAAAATTCCCAAAAATGCAATTTCTAGTAGGGTTTATGTACCCCTTCCGCGACGCTAACCAGTGTTAAAACTGGTGCAGATTTTTGACTTCAGTCCAAGTTTTGGGCCTAAGTATTTCCATACATAAAAATACCTATACTTAGCCATTTTTCACCCTCATATCATTCTAAACATTTTCCAATATTCATTCAAACACATAGCCAAATATTTTACTCATAAATTCAAATCTCAAAACCCTCTCCGCATCTAAGCATTTCCTCTCAAGTTTTAAGTTTCCATCTCCAATCTTCATAAAGTTCATCTCGAAAGCTAAGGTATGTGGGTGTCTTTCATAGGTTCCTTTCACCCATGATACCCAAGCTTCTTTTTCTTACAAATTGCATGATTTAAAGTTGATTTATTCATGGGTCGTGTTTATTATGAAAACCACTACTCACTATGTTGGGGTTTATGAAATTGTGACTGTTTTACAATGCTGTGGGCTATTAATCTAAGGTCTATTGTGAGATTTGATGAAGGATTTAGATGTATATTGTTTGAGTGTGTTACCAAGTATTAATTGATGGTTTTACAATGAATTTTATAGCATAATTTCACTCTTGAATTTCATAGCTTTACACTAGAACTACATACCGTCTAAGTGTTTGATAAAATGCTTGGTTACGATTTCTTGAGTAATTGAGGGTCCTATGCATGTCTTATGAATTGAATGACTTTATAATGATAAATAATGATGAAGTGATGAAGGAATGATGATGAAAAGGAGTGTATGTATATGATGATGAAAGGAGTGTATATATATATATATATATGATATTATCTCTATAATGTTAGGGATGACCAAGCCTAGCTTGGGGGGATGTAGGCCTGGGTAACCTTATTGAGAGTACTTCAATCACCTAATTTGGGGGGTAGTAGGCTCGGGGAACCTTGTTGGGGGTTTGTACCCATCAAATCGTTGGGGGGTTTGTACTCCATTAAACCATTGGGGGGTTTGTACTCCATCAACCTTTTTTTTGTAGGGGGGAGGGTTGTACTCTATCAACCTCATGAAGGGGTTTGTACCTCATGCGCTTGTCCAAGGGGGTGTTAGGCCTTGGCTTGCAGTATAATGGCCACTCCTTACACTCGTATTTTGTTCTATATAAACATGATTTTACTACAAACATCATTCATACATGTCATATTGTTAGTATACTATATTTTGCTTATTATTATGCATTTTGCCTATGATGCCTATCTCTTGTTTCATTACATCCTACATGCTTAGTACATTCAAACGTACTAATGCTTACGCTATGCCTATATTATGTCACCATGTAGGAACCGATGCGCTGCTTGATCATCCTTCTCCTGCACATGGCTAGAACGATTGTCTCTCAAGCTTGTTGGTGAGTCCTCCACATTTAAGGACATTGCTTATGATCACTTGCTTTGTATTAAGAATTTCTTACCTTTATTTATGTATTGACGATGAGGGTGAGCCTAGTTATTTATCGTGGCATCCGCTCTCATCTATGTAGTAGAAGTGTTGTTGGACATTTTATATGTCTATGCTATGAGCCTTGACTCTCCTGTTTCTGGATGATATGATATGAAAGTTTACCTGTAGCCCTATTTCCCTTACTTATGATTATTTTTTATTGTCATTTTAATTGCTTCCCCGACCACGAATGTGTAATGATATGCTATGAGGCTTGTTTGGGGTTCCTTCGGGTTCCTCATTCGTCGATCATGTCTAGGCTATAGGTTTGGGGCATGACATATGCTATGATGAGATTTCATTATGTTGAACACTTGTTATCTTGAGGGTGAGCTAGAGGAATGCCTTTGTCCCCGCTCCGTTCTAAGTTAAAGATGTCGTTGGATACTATGTTATGTTACGCTATGAACTTGACTATTTTTTAATGAATATCAAGACTTCCCTTAGTTCCATTTCCCATCTTTAATTATACCCTGTTGATGCCTATTTTTCTTTCGTGACCAAGGATATGTGATTGGTATACTAAGAGGCTTGTTTGGGATCCATTCGGGTTCCCCATTCGCTATGTCATGCCTAGGCCCTAGGTTTAGGTCGTGATAAGCTTGGTATCAATGCACTAGGTTGTTAATGGTCTTTGGAAATCCAACACACCAAATCGATTAGTGTCTTATTCCTGGTTGTGAAGTGCTCCACAACTATGATTTAGAGGCTATGAGGAGTTTTAGGGAATGTTTCACTTTTTCATGATCTATCTCATGCTTTAGATGCAAAGATTAGGCCTTTTTCCCCTAACAAATGCTCTTTGTTCTTCTAGATCATGCCGATACCAAGAGGAAGACTAAGGAGAGTCTGTACTCTCGAGGAGCCACCTACCCCTCGTGCTCCATAAGTTCCTCAAGATGGAGGGGTAGCCCAAGAAGTGTTTCGGGATACCATCAAAATTACTGGCCTATGCTGTGACCAGCTATATGAACCAAGGGGCCCAAGCCCCTCATGCTCCTACATGAACCTCAAGGGTGAGGGATTTTACAAAAATGAATCCACCGTAGTGTCATGGGGCCAAGGCGAATGAGGATCCCTAAGAGTTCATCGATGAGGTGTATAAGGTGGTATCTTTCATGGGGGTCAATTTAGAGGAGAAAACGAAGTTAGCGGCCTACCAACTCAAAGGTGTATCCCAAGTTTTGTTTACTCAATGGAAATTGAAGAGGAGAGATGATAATGCTATTCTTTGGGAGGAGTTCAAAGCTGCTTTCCTCAACTGCTTCATTCCTATCGAGTTAAGAGCAGCTAAGATGATGGAGTTTACGAACATCTAGCAAGGTTCCCTGAGTTTGAGGGAGTATGCCCTCAAGTTCAACAAGCTTTCTAAGTATGCTCCATATTTGGTTGCCGACCCTAGAGCTAGAATAAACAAATTTGTGCCGGGGGTATCTTACTTGGTCAATGAAGAGTGTCCTACCGCCATGTTAGTGAGGGATATGGGTTTGTCTCGGCTCATGACATATGGCGAACTACTAGATGGGGAAAAGCTCAAAAAGAGAAGAAGTGGTGAGTCCAAGAGGGCTCAATTTGAAGGTGGTCTCCAAGGTTCTAAGCGATCGGTATCCTCAATGCCACAAGTT
>DF357394.1:154110-166600 GCA_000787875.1 Solanum virginianum | reverse complement strand
AGGCAAAGGTAAAGTATAGAGGTTGCATCTGTCAAGGTGTTATGGGGAAACAAACAAGCTGAAAGTGCTACATAGTAGGCTGAAGTGGAT
Source organism: Solanum virginianum (assembly GCA_000787875.1). Classification (NCBI taxonomy): domain Eukaryota; kingdom Viridiplantae; phylum Streptophyta; class Magnoliopsida; order Solanales; family Solanaceae; genus Solanum; species Solanum virginianum. The sequence continues at coordinate 166,510 of DF357394.1, read as the reverse complement.
ATGACGAAATGATACCCTTACCTCTTTCCTTCTACTCAAGCCTAAGGTATTTAATATGATCCATTCCTTCAACATTCTAACAAAAATGATAACAGTCTAACAAATATCTAACTAATGTTTATGATGACCTAAAGTTGGAATGTCCACCCAAAATATGATGAAAATAAGTAAATAGAGTATTCTTATGACATGATATTTTAATGAAAGCTATGATGATGATTTATGAATTATGAAAGTGCGACTTTTAGTGAAGTATGAACTATGTTCAAAGCTATCTACATGTTGGTTTTATGTATTCCATGGGAAATGACTTAGCACCAAGAGGGCTTTGGTAGATGCCATGGTCCCATAAATATGTGTCACCGTAGAAATGATGTTTATGTTTTATGCCTTAAAGGTGTGCTGTTGGATCCAATTAGCTTAATGATGGACACTCACCATGTTAGGATAAAGTCTAAAGCGTGGGGTCAAATGATGGTTATAACTATGCTAGGACAAACCCTATAGGTTGAGGATCGAGTTTACCTTGGTTAAGTAGATTCCTCTTATCTTGATGTACAATGAACATCGAAATTCCAAGTAATAGTCCACTTAATCTTACGAAGGTCGCTTATGGTCTTATTCTCGCATATGTATGCTAGGGTTAAGAATGGAGTATAATGCTTCTCCTCATAATTTTTGAATTTCATATGCATACATATTGAGTCCATCTTCCATTGATTATGATTTGTGCATATTGATATTTTTGTAATGTCCTTTTATTCATGGCATACCTACATACTTAGTACATTCGATGTGCTAATGCATACTTCTTCGTCTACACGGTCTAACCATATATAGGCAGATGATGAGGAGATTATTCCATATTGAGGCTAGCAATCTAATTCTTAAGCTTGAAGACTTATGGTGAGTTCTGATGCTTCGGGAACAATCCCTTACGATACTTTCAGTTTCTTTTATGTTAAGACACTATCGCTTACTTTTATGTATATCTTGAGGGTGAGCTAGTGAGCTATGTGCTAGATTGCTCCAAGATCTATGATATGGAGGCATGAATTGGACAAATGGATATGATGTATTTTCATACACTTGCTTATATATGTTTCTGCTTGCTTAATCTCTTCTGTATACTTATTTTACCTTATGAATACTCATGATATGAAAATGAGTCTCAAATGGGATCCCTTTGGGTGTCACATTCTCTATGTTGCAGCTAGGCCTTAGGTTTGGGTCGTGAAAAATGTGGTATTAGAGCACAAGGTTTGAAACCATCCAAGGGTGAAACACCCCTCATGTGCTTTAGAATTCCCCATAATTGTAATTTCCTTATATCTAAAAATTCGTGCTTGATTTCAAACGTCTGACTTCATATTCTTGATCAAGGGGAAAAATTGAGTAGGCAATGGGTATTACCTGGATTTTATAACACCCGTAGCGAAAAATAATTTTTGCTAATTGTATGATTTTCAGTGGTTATCCGCGCCTAGGGCGCGACGTGCCTAGGGCGCGACGTGCCTAGGGCATACCACTGTGTATTTTGTTGTCCGTCTCTCGTCCGTATCTCACCTACGGTGCGGACCAGTTACTTCCTTGGTTTTCTTATTTCATCCTAGGGCATTGGGATCATAGGGACATCCCCACTTAAATGTGAAACCACTCATACTTAGCAATTTTCAACTCTATAACTCACAAAAACCCTCTCTAAAACCTCTCTAAGATCTATCAATTCTCTCATTCAAATCTAAGGATTTCAAACTCAATTTTAGAACTCAAGGACTCATTTCAAGCTCTAAGTCTACTTTAAGGAATTGAAGGTATAAGGTATGTGGGTTTTTATCCATAGGTCCTTTCACCCATGGAGCCCAAGCTTCTCTTTTTATGAAAATTGCATGTTTTCAAGTTGTATTGCTTATGAGTATCTCTTATTATAGATTATGCACATAAATTATGTTGGGGTTTTACCAAGTAGTGATTGACTATGCATGAATATTTGTTTCAAGTTTATTGCATGAATTGGTTTGGTCTATTGAGACTATACATTATTTGAGTTATGAAACTATGAACTATTATGAGTTTTGCGATGGATTTCAATGTAACGACTCCAAAAAGTGCCTGAAAATGTGCCTCAGAAGTTTTGGAATCGTAATTTCCATATATCTTAAAATTATTCATGATATCAAAAATCTGACTTCATATTCTTGTTCAGAGGGTCAAATTGAGTGTAAAATAGGCCTAACCCCAAATTAAGAGCAATCGATTAGCAATTTTGATTTTCCAAAAATGCAAATTCCAATGAGATTTCTGCGCCCTTGGCGCGAGGTACTAAGGGCGTGCCTCAGTGTATACTTTTAGGCCAGTTTTGACTTCGGTCCAAGACTTTTAAGTCTTGAGACTAAATGTTCCCAAATGTGAAAATACCAATACTTGCCATTTTTCACCCTCATATCATTCTAAACAATTCCCAATATTCATTCAAACACTTAACCAAATATTTTACTCCTAAACTCAAGTCTCAAAACTCATCCTGATCCAAGGATTTCCATTCAAGCTTCAAGTTTCCATTTTCAATCATCATCGAGTTCATCTCCAAAGCAAAAGTATATGGGTTTCTTTCATGGGTTCCTTTCAACCATGATGCCCAAGCTTCCTTTTACTCTAAATTTCATGATTTAAAGTTAATTTACTCATGGGTCTTTCTTTTTATGAAATTCACTGCACACTATGTTGGGGTCTATGAAATTGTGACTGTTTTACTATGTTTTGGACTACGAATCTAAGATCTAATGTTATATTTGATGAAAGGTTTTGATGTATATTGCTTGAGGGTGTTACCAAGTATCTGTTGATAGTTTTACATTTAATTTTCTAGCATAATAACACTTGAATTGCATGGTTTTACACTAGAACTACACACCTTCTAAGTGTTTGATAAAATGTCTGGTTATGGTTTCTTGATGAATGGAAGGTCCTACGCATGTCTTATGAGTTGAATGACTATATGATGATAAAATAATGATGAAATAATGATGGAATGATGATAAAATGATGATGCAATAATAATGGAATAATGATGAAATGATGATGAAAAGAAATGTATGTATATGATGATAAAAGGAGTGTATATATATATTTATATATGACATTATCTCTATAGTGTTGGGGATGACCAAGCATAGCTCGGGGGGTTGTAGGCCGGGGTAACCTTATTGAGGGTTTGGTTCTCGATCACCTTGAGTTCTGATGCTTCGGGAACAATCCCTTACGATACTTTCAGTGATCACCTAGCTCGAAGGGTGTTAGGCCCGGGTAACCTTGTTGGGGGTTGGTATCCATCAACATTGTTGGGGGTTTGTACCCATCAACCTTTTTAGGGGATTTGTACTCTATCAACCTTGTTAAGGGGTTTATATTCCATCAACCTCATGAAAGATTTTGTACCTCAGGCGCCTCTCCAAGGAGGTGGTAGGACATGTATTGCACTAAGAATGGTCACTACTTATACTTATTTTATGATCCATATAAGCATGACTTACTACGAGTATCGTCCATGCATGCCATATTGTTATATGTACTCATTGCCTATGCTTATGCATTTTGATTATGTTACCATCACTTATTGCATTGCATCCTACATACTTAGTAAATTCTAACGTACTAACGCATACTCTATACCTACATGATGTCATAAAATAGGAACCAATGCACTGCTTGATCATCCTCCTCCTACACATGGCTAGTACGATTGTCTCTTAAGCTTGTTGGTGAATCCCCTATTTTGGGGATGTCACTTATGATCTCTTGCTATGTATGACTATCTTACCTTTATTGATGTATTGACTATGAGGGTGAGCCCGGTTATTTGTCGTGGGCCCCACTCTTATCTATGCAGTATAGGTATTGTTGGACATGTCATGTATCTATGCTATGAGCCTTGACTCTCTTGTTTCTTGATGTTATGATATTGAAGTTTTCCCTTAGCCCCAATCCCCTTGCTTATGCTTATCTCTTATTCCTATTTTAATTGCTTCTGCGACTAAGGATGTGTAATGATATGCAATGAGGCTTGTTTGGGGTTCCTTCGGGTTCTTTATTCGCTGGTCACGTCTACGCCCTAGGATTGGGTCATGACATTCAAGGTACCATGCATGAGGGTTTTACTACTATATTGGTGGGTTGATTTGCATTGAGTTTATTCATCTTATTTCACTCTTGAATTGCATGATTTGAAACAAGTATCATGAACCCACCATGTGTTTGATAAAATGACATGACAACAATCCTCAAGTTATTGATGATCTATTACTTGATTTATAAGTGAAATGGCTTCATGATGATTAAGAGCTTTCAAGCATGTATTGAATTATGAAAAATAGCTATAATTTTACAAGAATCAAGTTGTGCCCTATTTTAAGATTTGTACCTCTTGTGAGCCATTCATGTTAAAGCAAGGGTTCAACAACAACAACAATAACAACATACCCAGTGAAATCCCACAAGTGGGGTATGGGGAGGGTAGAATATATGCATACCTCACCGCTAACTCATAGAAATAGAGAGGCTGTTTCCTGGGAACCCTTATCTCAAAACCCATAAGCAGAAAGAACTAGATATGACAAAAAGGAAAGGGAAGGGAATACAAAGAGCAACTAGTAATGAATAGTACATGGCAATATGTAAATATGATACAACTAACACATATAAGACAGATAATGAGCACACAACAAGAAAATATCTCCTCCACCTAACCCATGCATCCATCTATCCCTACCAATAAGCCTACTACTCTAATTCGCAACCTCCACTTCCTCCTATCTAGGGTCATGTCCTTTGTGAGATCAAGTTCTGCCATATCATGTCTAATCACCTCCCCGTAGTACTTCTTCGGTCTACCTCTACCCCTCTGAGTAGCTCCTAAAAGTAACCTCTTACACTTCCTAACAAGAGCATCGGTACTCGTTCTCTACACATGTCCAAACCATCACAATCTCACTTCCCTCATCTTATTGACCACTAGAGCCACCTCTAGCTTCTCCCGAATGGTCTCATTCCTAACCTTGTCACTCTTGGTGTGACCACACATCCATCACAACATCCTCATCTTTGCAACATGCATCTTCTGGGGTATGCCTTTTTGATTGGCCAACACTCCACCCCATTTAGCAAAGATGGTCTAACCACCAATCTGTAAAACTCACCTTTGAGTTTAGGTGGTATCTTTTTATCACACAGTACTCCAGATGCAAGTCTCTATTTAGTCCATGCCACCCCAATACGATGTGTGACATCATCATCGATATCATTATTATTGTGGATGATGGACCCTAGATACTTAATGTTTTCCTTATTGGGGATCGATTGAGTGGCAAGCCTCACATCAAAGCTTGCTTCATCCTTCTCAATACTGAATTTGTACTCCAAGTATTCAGTTTTATTCCTGCTCAATTTGAATCCCTTAGACTCTAAGCCGTGCCTCTAGGCCTCCAACCTATCATTAACTTTAGTCCAAGTCTCATCAATCAGTATTATGTCATCTGCAAATAGCATCGAGTCTCATCAATCAGTACTATGTCATCTGCAAATAGCATACACCATGGTACCTCCTCCTGGATAGATCGCGTCAGCTCATCCATCACCAAAGCAAATAGTAAAGGGCTCAACACAGATCCTTAATGGAGTCCCATCTCAATAGGAAAATACTCTGAGTCTCGTCCCGCCATTCTTACCCGAGTTTTGGGTCCATCGTACATATCCTTAATCGCCCTAATATATGCTATTGGGACACCTTTCATCTCTAGACATCTCCATAGGACATCCTTTGGGACTTTGTCATATGCTTTCTCAAGATCAATGAACACCATATGATGGTCCTTCATACTTTCCCTATATTTCTCTACTAACCTCCGAATAAAATGAATTACTTCAGTAGTCGACTGCCCTGGCATGAATCCAAACTGATTCTCTGAGATAGATACTACTCTTCGTACCCTCATCTCTACTACTCCCTCCCAAGCCTTCATAGTATGGCTTAACAACTTGATACCCATGTAATTATTACAGTTTTGAATCACTGGCAGTGTCTTTCTTGTGTGGTCTAAATATTCTAAGTGTTTGGCCCATGTTTTCCCAAACATGTTTTTATCTAAGCCATATATCCCTTATTCTTATACAATGGAACCATTGTACTCCTCCATTCATCAGGCATTTTGGCTGTCTCTATAATAGCATTGAACAATCTAGTCAACCATTCTATGCCATCCTTGACTATGTTCGTTGAAAAGTCTACCAGAATCTCATCAGGGCCGATCACCCTCCCCCTTTTCATCCTAATAATAGCCCCTCTTACCTCCTCAACTCTGAACCACCTGTAATAACCAAAATCATGATAGTTTTTAGATTGTGCCAACTTGCCTAACCCAATATCTCTATCTCCTTTTTCATTTAAGAGTTTATGAAAGTACACTTAGCACCTCAATTTAATAGAAGTTTCATCCACCAAAACCACGCCCTCCTCATCTTTGATGCAGTTCACTTGGTATAAGTCACGAGCTTTTCATTCTCTTACTTTAGTGAGCATATACAATCTCTTGTCCCCACCTTTATCACTTAGCTCCTCATAAATATGCTCAAACACTGGTGACTTAGCAATCGCCACCGCCATCTTTGCTTCTGACTTGGCCATCTTATAGATTACCTTAAGCCTTTGCTTTTTATCTTCATCCCTACACTCTAACCATTCTCTGTAGGCGACCTTCTTATCTACTCTCATGTTCAAGTTAGACTCGCTACTAGAGGTTAAGCATGTTTATGAGCTACTCTAGCCATGTTCTTACAAGCTATTTATGTTATGATTAAAGTATGATTATTTCAAGTATTTCATGGGATTAGACTTAGCACTAATTGAGGCTTAACATGGGAGCTCGACTCAAGTATCATGTTTCTTACAAGTTATTAAACTTATGATTATTTCAAGTATTCCATTCATTAGAATTAGCACCGATTGAGGCTTAAGATGGGGACTCGACACAAGGGGTCCTTATATAAAGTCTTTAATCTCTAAACTATGTGCCACCATAGGATTATATATTAACCTTGATATACTAGTGGATCTATCTAGTACAATGTTCCATGTTTATCATATTTCGTTTGCCTTGCCAAGTAGACCACACTTTACCAGGAGTGTCATGCCCGGTCACCTGAACCGAGGGGGTGTCAGGCCTCAGAGTCCAAGTTATAGTTGCTTGTTCTATGTCGATTATGGGCTCTTCCCACATACGTATGATATATTATACATGTTGAATAATTTACAAGCATATTTTGTTACAAGCATCAATCATGCATGCTATATTTAGATTATATATCCATTGCTTATGATTATGCATTTAGAATATATTGGCTTATGTCTTTATTGCATTGCACCCCACATACTTAGTACATTCAAACGTACTAATGCATACTTTATGCCTATATGACTTTACCATGTAGGGACAAAAGCTCCTTTTTGATCATCCTCCACATGACTAGTTCGGTGCTTCGGAGAAAAGCATTGGTGAGTCTTTAAGTCCGAGGAAAATATCTAAGTTACTCTTGCTATGTCAAAACTTCTTTGTGTTGAACAATTGTTATCATGTGGGTGAGCCTGGGAAGTGTCTTGGCCTATGCTCCATTCTAAGTTAGAGGTGTGGTTGTATACTATATTATTTTTATGCTATTAGCTTCACTCCTTTATGCTTTTATGAATATAAAAGACTTCTCCTAGCCCTTCTTCCCTTTTTTGTGTCTTGTTGATGCTCATTTTACTTCTGCAATCAAGGATGTGTGAATGATATGCTAAGAGGCTTGTTTGGGTTAACCTCGAGTTCCCTATTGGTCATGTCACATTCAGGCCCTAGGCTTCAGTCATGACAAACTTGGTATCAAAGTACTAGGTTGTTAATGATCCTCAGAAATCTAACACACAACATCAATTAGAGTCTTATTCATAGTTGTGAAGGGCGCCACAACTATGAATGGGAGGCTATGAGGCGTTTTAGGAAATGTTTCACTTGTTCATGGTATATATCATGCTTTCGATGTAAATATAAGGCTTTTCCCCAAACGAATTGTAATGACCCCAAAAAGTGCCCCAAAACGTGCCTCAAAATGCCTAAAATTTTAATTTCTATATATCTTAAAAACCGTTTGCTATTTCAAAAATTTGACTTCATATTTGTGAACAAGGGGCCAAAATTAGGTGAAAAGGGTATAACCCTAATTTAAGAGCTAAATATTAGCAATAATAAATTTTTTAGTGACGAATTCCAGAGAGCAATCCGCTCCCTTGGCACGACGCGCCAATAGCACACTGATGTATAATTTTGGCTCCATATTTTCCCCATGAAGTGGAGAGGTGTATTTTCACTGGCAGTGTCTTTCTTGTGTGGTCTAAATATTCTAAGTGTTTGGCCCATGTTTTCCCAAACATGTTTTTATCTAAGCCAAATTTCACCCTTATATCATCCTAAACATTTCCCGATACTCCCCAAAACACTTAGCCATATTTTCACTCCAAAATTCAAGACTAAAAACCCTGATCTGAAACTAAGGATTTTCTTCAAGCTTCAAGCCTCCATTCTCAAACTTCACCAAGAACTTCTCCAAAGCTAAGATATATGGTATTGAACTATTGGGTCCTTTCATCCATGGTGCCTAAGTCTCCTTTTTTGCTAATATTTCATGATTTAAAGATGATTTTACATATGGGTCTTGTATATTGAGAAATTTACTGCATAGTGATTTTAGTTTATGAAAGTACGGTTGTTTTAGCATATCTTGAGCTCTAAATCATGGATCTAATGTTAGATTTTATAAGGGGTTTTGAAGTGAATGTCTTGGGTGTGTTTCAAGGTGTTGATTGATTGTTTTACTACATATTTTCTTGCATGATTTCATCTCTAAATTGCAAGGTCTTTTACCCACATTACACCCCTAACTGTTTGATAAAATGTCTGGCTAGGGTCTCTTATGGAAATAAAGGTCGAAAGCATGAGATATGATATGATTGACTGTATGATGATGAAATGAGCTTATGATCATGATGAATTCTATATAAACTGTTGCATTAGACCATACTCAACCAAGGTGGGGGTTAGTACTCATCAACTATGTGAGGGGTTTGTACTTTGCCACCTAGGATGATTGGCGTATGACCATCATCAACTAAGTTGGGGGTTTGTACTCACCAACCATGTAAGTCATTTGTACTTTGCCATCAAGGATGATCAGGTGTGACCATTTTCAACCATGTGAGGGGTTTGTACCACACCACCTAGGATGATTGGGTGTGGCCATAATCAACCAACTAAGGTTGGAAATCTAACTTGGTCTATTCTTCATATATGATATCTTATATGAGCATGAGTTATTTAATCATGATTTACCTATGCATTTATCATACATGTCATATTGCTATATCATGCTTATTGTCTATTGTTATGCATATTAATTATGAAGCTTATCTCTTGTTGTATTACATCACTCATACTTAGTGCATTCAAACGTACTAATGCATACTCTTACCTACATGATATTACCATGTAGGAGCCAGTGCTCAAGTTGATCATCCTCATCCTCCACATGGCTAGATTGGTCCTACTTAAAGCTAGTTGGTGAGTCCTCCAGTCTGGGGACCTTAGTCTATGTTGCCATTATCTATGTATTGAGACACTTTCTTATGTTTTATTGATTATGAGGGTGAGCTCGGTAGCTTTGTCTTGGCGCCCGCTCTATCCATGTATTTAGAGGTGTTTGTTGGACAAGTCATTTATTTATGTTATGAGGTTGACTCTTGCCTCTTGATTATGATGTTTAAGCAAGCTTTCCTTTAGCCTCATTTCCGCTTTATCTTACTTTATGTCTTTTAAATGCTTCTGTGACCGATGATGTGTAATGATAAGTGAAGAGTCTTGATTGGTGTCCCTTTGGGTTCCCTATTCGCTTTGTCACTTCTAGGTTCTAGGCTTGGGTCATGATAAACTTGGTATCAGAGCACTAGGTTGATAGATCCTCGGAGTCCACCACACCACGTTGATTAGAGTCCTATTTATGGTTGTGAAGCGCGCCATGATTATGAATTGGAGGCTATGATGCATTTTGAAAATATTTTTCTTCTTTATGTTCTACATCATGTTCTAAAGTTGTGATAAGTTTTCCCCTAATTATTGTTCTTTTCTATGCTATATCACTTCAAGACACTAGAGGAAGATGTGCCCAAACTCCTGAGGTGTAACCTACCAATGGTGAGTTCTGGGATGCTCTTACTATGCTTGCCTAAGTGGTGGCCATCCAAGTTTTACAAGGGGCCCAAGCCCTTCATGCTATTTCCCTCGGGAGCTAGGGTAAGAGATTTTATGAGGATGAGTCCTCCGGTTTTTCATGGGTCAAAGGTGGATGAAGATCCACAAGAGTTCGTTGATGAGATCTACAAAATCTTGAGTATTATGGGTGTTGGGCTTAATGAAAAGGCGGAGCTAGCAGCGTACTAACTCAAAGGGGTAGCCCAAATTTGGTATGATCAATGGAAGGGTGAGAAGGGGGTTGGTAATGTGGTGCTTTGGGAGGAGTTCAAATTGTCCTTCCTTAATCGGTTCTTCCCTCTTGAGCTTAGGTAAGTAAAGTTAGTATAGTTTATGAACTTGAAATAAGGTGCTATGAGTGTGAGGGAGTATGTCCTCAAATTTAATCAACTTTCAAAGTATGCCCCTCACTTGGTGGCCGATCCTAGGTCAAGGATGAATAAGTTTGTTATGGGGGTCTCCGACTTGGTAAGTGAAGAATGTTGGTCTGTCTTGCTTATTGGTGACATGGACTTTTCTTAGTTGATGACATATGTCGAGCAAATGGAAGAAGAAAAGTTGATGAAAATGAGGGGCCATGATGCTAAGAGGGCCCATTTTGAGGGCAAGTTCTAAAAGGGTGCTAGATTTCAGTAAGGCCAAGGGCCTTCTCATGCTACTAATAGGGTGTTTGCCAATGACTTCCCTAGGCCTGAAGGTGTTGGTGGTGTGGCTCCTATAGATGTGTGTCCTAGATGTGGAAGGAAGCATGGAGGTCTGTGTTTGAAGGGTTTTAATGCATGTTTTTAATGTGTGGAGCTTGGTCACAAGAGGGTTGATTGTCCAAGAAACCATGGCAAAGTTTGGGGTGCAAATGCGGTTCCATTGGGTAGAGGTGGTCCTCAAGGTGGTGCCCCAAGGCACAATCGGTTTTATGCTCTACATGGGAGGCAAGGTTTGGGGTGCAGGTGCGGTTCCATTAGGTTGAGGTTATCCTGTTTGTGGTGCCCCAATGTTTAATCTTGGTGTTTATGCTTTAATTAGGATGCAAAGGGTTGGTAAGGTCCACGATGTTGTTACTGGTATGTTGAAAATCTTTGACCTTGATGTCGGAATTGTTACATGAGTCATATGAGGTGTCTACCCCTATTGGTGCATCCATTATTTCTAGGAGGGTGTATAGAAATTGTTCGGTTTGCATCTTGCATAAAATCTTACCTTGTGATCTTGTTGAATTAGATATAACTGATTTTGAAGTTATTCTTAGGATGGATCGGATGCATGCATACTATGCTTCTATTGATTATAGAACTCGTAGGGTCAAGTTTCAATTTCCAGATGAACCCATCCTTGAGTAGGAAATTGATGATGTAGTAGTAAAGGCTAGTTTCATCTCATGCATTAAACCCCATAGGTTGATTTCCAAGGAGTGTTTGTATGATCTTGTGAGAGTTAAAGATGTGGAATCCAAGGTACCTTCCATTGAGTTGGTTCCATTTGTAAATGAGCTTCTTGATGTCTTCCCAAATGACCTTCCTAGTGTCCCTCCCAAAAGAGAGATAGATTTTGGCATAGTTCTCCTTCCCAACACTCAACCTATCTCTATTCCCCTTTACTGCATGCCCCCGGCAGAGTGGAACGAGTTAAAGGAACAATTGAAAGATTTGTTGAAGAAGGGATTTATTAGACTTAGCCAATCACCTTAGGGTGTACCGGTGTTGCTTGTAAAGAAGAAATATGGGTCATTTAGAATGTACATTGACTACCGGCAACTCAATAGGGTCACTATAAAGAATATGTATCCTCTTCCGAGAATTGATGACATGTTTGAACAATTGCAAGGGGCTAGCTTTTTCTCTAAGATTGATCTTCGGTCTGGGTACCATCAAGTGAGGGTGAGGGGGTGTGATATCGCCAAGATGGCTCTCTGGACTAGATATAGGCACTATGAATTTGTGGTGATGTCTTTGGGTTGACTAATGCACCAGCCATCTTCATCGACATAAAGAATAGGGTATTTAAACCATACCTTGATTCCTTTGTTGTGGTCTTGATTGATGATATTCTGATCTATTCAGATAGTAGGGAAG